>JAKWBJ010000193.1:1635000-1910000 GCA_023159175.1 Wohlfahrtia magnifica
TCGGACTAAATTTCAACCATTTCAAGGCTGTTCTTGATACGTTTTGTTATACACAGGCTTTAATTGAATGAGAGGTTTTTGTTTTTGTTTCTGTTTTTTATTTCTTGCTGTTCACGAAACAACACGCAAGTAATCACTTACAGGAAATACACACGTAAAATATATTTAATGAACTCCCCACTGCTGCTATTCCATGCCTTATTGTTAGTCGGAACAGGAGAAAAATGGGGTGATTTCATGAACATGGTAAGTTAATATTATTATTAAATTCAACACTCCGTAAAAAAACATAAGTTTATTTGCATTATTAACTACAAAATATTTCATATTTTAATATTTGCATATACAAATCATGCGAACGGACGGTATTACCATTTTTTTACTTTGAGTGTAATCGGCATGAAAAATATTTAAACATTTGTTTAAAGGAAAGGTGTTAAAGCGAAAAAATTGGGTGAAAAATTTGTTAAATTATTTCAACATGATTTGACAATTAAAAAGATAGAAGAAGTCTTTAAGAAGGAAATCAAGAGAATGTAAACTTGGTAGGAAGATAAACGAGTATTAAGGGCGTAAGTTATTGTAGCACGAATAAAAGGTGTGGTTAAGTGGCAAAAGGAAAACAAAATAACTAAAAATTAATAATTAGTGAGAGTTTATATGAAATAATCTATCTAAATCTAGCTCTCAGCATTTTGTAACTTTATCTCTGTATGTAACTTAATAAATGTTCTGCAAAATTATTCATAAAACATATAAATTAAAAAAAATATATTATAAAAGTATTTCAATTCCAATTAAGATCCATAATCATTTCTAATACGTATATATTAATCACTTATCATACTTTATTATATATTCGAATATTTCAATGTAAGGATGTTAAATTAAGTTTTTACAGTATCTCAACAATTACAATGTTTGTTGATTACTTCAAAAGGATTTTAACAATATTTATCACCTTATCATGGTACAGAATGAGTAAATAAAATAAAATAATCTAATTTCATGTCGTTCGTTATTTACTGTTTTAAAGTTGTTGATGTGTTATACAAAAGTTTAAATTTTCTAACCATACAAGCAATTGACAAAAAGTGAGTAGTTGGATATCAATGAAATTTGGTACTATAAGTAATTTAGGGTCGCTGATCTCATATATTATCTCAGATTTGCTGTAAACTTTATAGTATTGCTAAGAACCAGGTATTTATGACGAGTTTTTTAAGTCACGTATACACTGCGCGTCATCAGGTTAGCGCCATCCCTTTTACAGATGCTTAATGTTAAATATTATCTGAACCAATTTAGTTATGGCCTTAAAATTTTTATTTGGCAGACTCCCATCATTTCCATTTAAAACAAAACAGCAATGACTGCTCCACCATTTCTGATAATATCTTAATTAATTCTTTTAGAAAAATTATACTAAAAACGTATTTCAAAAATTGTTTGTTAGGATAGCGCCATCAGTAGTGGGATTCAGTAACTTTTAACGATACGACAATCGCAAAAGAATTCGATATTTTTTGTCGTTTGCAGTAACGATTATGTGATTCACGTACACTTAAGCGATAGTAGGCAACTTTCTTTTTCGACTGGCAACTCTGTCTAAAAAACGAAAAACACAAAAAAGAATTGTAAAACAAAAACTAATTTGGAGGTATAGAAGCATGTTTTAGCAATTGTGTATAAGATAAATGAATTAAATGTTTATTTATTAATTTTATTTATGGCTACAATTTTTTTATTCATTACGGCTACCAATACACACAAACAAAAGCACCGCCGCCGCCGTAGAACAAAATCAACTTTACGACAAATTTTACGATTTTTCGATTAAATACAGAACACAAAAAATTTTTGTCGTTAGCTTGCGACAAACCTATATCGAATATATTGTAAATACAAGTTACTGAATACAAAAATCGGCAATTCTATCGTTTACTGTTAAAAACAATACGATTATCGTAAAAAAGTTACTAAATCGGGCTACAGCTATAATTTCAATTTAATTAGTATTTTAAGCAACTATATAGCACTTTAATTTTTAAATACTATACTATAATTAGTATTAAGGGTAATTAGTAATACGTGAGTCGCTTTTGTTTGAAATATTCTCGAAAATTCGATTGAAATTTGAAATGTAAAGTTTTTCAATATAATTCAACGAAATATTGGATCAAGTATGCATGCCCAGCCTAAGTATAATCAAAAACGTATGGAAATATAATCAAAACATGATTTTTTGAAAAACTACTCAACTTTGAAGTTCCACAGCGTAGCCAAAACTGAGTCACGTTTTTTGTTTTTATTTTATTGATGCAATTACCTGTCGATTGAAACCAATATTTTTTGGTTTCGAGTCACAAATAATTTTGATTTTTATCCATGGGTCAACGCAGTGTGAGCCATTAAATGTATTCATTTGTCACATTGTTCACTTGTCATTACTACAAATATCGCAATTATCCTTTCCGCAATATAACCATATTGTATCAGTGCATAAGACATTTTTGTTGCAGATTTTATCCTTTCCTTTATGTCAGGTGTGCAATCGTTTATTGTATTTACACATGAGCCCAAGTGTTTGAATGTTCCAGACTGGAATATTAGAATTTATTAAGCACTGAGGTAGGGAATATACATAATTACTCTTATGTTTAAAAGTACTTCTTCACTTCTCTGGTCAGATCGATTAAAGCATTGGTGTCTGGAATTTACACACAGTACACAATTCACGTAAAATATCAACTCATTTTAATAACAGGTTTTTTGTCTTAATATTTTTATTTTTTATCTTATAATTTTTCCACCATATGAAAGCCGTCTAGAAATTATTAAATTTTAAGTTCCTACGACCAAAATATATTTCATATTGTTGCTTACTTGCTTAATATGGACTGCAAGAACTATTAATATAAAAAGTTGTCGTCACCAATTTTAGTGAAAAAAAAATATATATAAATATATATATTATATTTAGCGTAGCATATAAAAATATTCATCGTTAGTCGTATTGAAATGTTAATTTAACATCTAATTTTTGTTGAATTTTCCATCTCAAAAACAAAATTTTATCAAATAAAATTTAATAATCCTCTGGATATTACTATAAATTAATAGTCCTCTGGACATAATATGTACATTTGTATGTATTATAGCTTAAAAAGAAGAAACGTACTTATACTTATAAATGCATAAAATTTTAGATAATTATGTAACTAAGTAAGTAACCTCAAAATTTTGCTAGCTGTTGACCTGAAGAACAGGTTCCACAAGGAAGTATCTTGAAACCATTTGTATAGGCTTTATACCTACGATGTACCTATAAATGAAAATTGTGTTCTTATTACGTTTGCTGACGCTACTATTATTATGCTCGTTGACAAGACATTGTAAAATCAACTACAAACTGTCCTTTGTAGGTTGAATACTACAAATACAGTCCAGTTTAAATTGGACAGCAAAGAGTTCCCTTTTATATATGTGTGATCTAAACAGAATGACTTTTGATAACAAATTATACCGAAAGCAGCTTGAAAAAAAAATAAAAAAGATAAACTGGAAATAACATACAAAAAATACAAACGACTCATTAATAGAATATTAACTGTTTTAATTCATAACAAACTTATGATCTACAAACAAATCATAAAACCAGTCTGGACTAATTTAATCCAAATCTAGGGATGTATACCAACAATGGGCTTTAAATCATATACAATATTTAAAACAAAGTGCTATGTCAAAAATGCAAATATTTTCAGAAACCTTGATAAAAACACGATAGTGATAAAATCAAAATCCAATGCAAATTTTAAAAAAAGTGTATATCATATTAATCCTGTAATCCTGCTATTTTTTAAACTAAAGGATTTCTAGCAAGATTAAACTGTTCCTAACCACATGATCTTCAGTGGCGATGGTTTTTATAATAAAACGTAACTCCTATTTGCATAGTCTGCGCATTTCCGAATATGCTCTCTACGGTGCAACCCATTACGGACCACTAGTGAGATCAAAAAAGCTAATTCCAAAAATAAACAAAAAATTAGAATCTGAGTTGCGAGGATGAGCTAACTTTCAGCCAGGAAAAGACATAGCTGGCCGCTCGGAGTCTACACTGGAGCATATTCCTATAAGCGCACACTACTTTTTTTTAAAAAAAGGTAAAAATTAAACAAGAAAATATTTAGGGGGCTATAAATTTGTGTATTAAATTAGTTAAGACTTCACTTAAAATATTGTTTACAAAAAAAATTCATTTGTACTTTAATTATTTTTTTTTACTTAATTTTCGATATTAACAGCCATTTTTAAGGGTATTTTCCTATAAACGCACTTTAATGTTTGGGCCATTGTAGCATTATTAATAATGTGTGGATGATCCTTTGTTATGGATTGTTTCAAAAATACGGTCTGGCATTAACTCCACTAATTTTTTAAGCAGACCGGAATCAATTTCCTCCCAGACTTGTTTAATTCTTAGTTTCAGCTCCGTCACAGTCTTTATGCCTTTATTCTGGGCATTATTTGCATAAACTTTACGGGCCATGTATCCCCACAAGTTTTCCATTGGATTTAAGTCCGGACTACAAGCCGGCCAGTCCAACAAAGGAATGCCATGTTCATTGAACCAAGATTTCGATTGCTTAGAAACATGGATTGCAGCATTATCTTGTTGGAAAATGCAATCTTCATCCATTTTTTCGTCCATAAAAGAGAGAAGAGCATCTTCCAACAGTTCGTTATAAATCTAACTATTCATTTTTGTCGGAACAAAACAAATTTTCGACTTGCCAACTGCAGAAAACGCTGCCCAAACCATAACACTGCCACCACCGATGGATTGCAGCGTTATCTTGTTGGAAAATGCAATTTTCATCCATTTTTTTGTCCATAAAAGAGAGAAGAGCATCTTCCAACAGTTCGTTATAAATCGAACTATTCATTTTTGTCGGAACAAAACAAATTTTCGACTTGCCAACTGCAGAAAACGCTGCCCAAACCATAACACTGCCACCACCGATATTACGTTTTGACATCCGAACATCTTTAGATCTCAAATCGTGCCAATAGCATGAGTATGAGTCTGGACCGTCTAAATTAAATTTTTTTTCGTCAGAGAAAATTACTTTTTTCCACTCATCTGTCCATTTCATATATTTTCTTGCGAATTTTAGACGACTTTCTTTATCGTGTTTTTTTAGCATTGGTTTACATTTCGGCTTTTTCCATTTTATGTTTTCATCGTTTCGTAAAATGTGTGCAACGTGTTTGGAAGTCACAGGAAGATTTAATTTATTCCTTATTTGTGTGGAATTCAATTTGTTGCGGGTTGCTTCTTGTTTTATTAGATTAAGTTGTCTTCTTGTTAGTTTTGTATTAACCTTTGTTGATTTGCGAACTCCATAATTTTGACCTTTCTTAAAGAAAGTTCGCACCATACTTTCCGAACGACCGATTTTACGTCCAATTTCTCTATTAGAGCATCCTTGGTCGTGAAAAAATTTAATTTGAATCTTTTCTTGATCGGACAAAAAAGTTCCCTTAGGCATCTTTAAAAGTGATGAAATTTATTGATTAAAATAGGAAAAGTTACAGTAAATTGAGATATTAGTATTAGAAACGTACCTTTGGTTGAAAAAAAAAACTAAAATTGATAATATTTTATTTTTGGTCACTTTTTTAAAAACAAATTTCGAGTGTGCGTTTATACGAATCTTCCACTTAAAATAGCACCAAGAACATTTGATCGCATAATTAAGGCAAACAACAAAAATAAGAAAAAAAAATTGTTTACTTTTAAAAAGTGCCGTTAAGTTGTCTCTCATTAAAATAGTTAAATTTTGCTTTTGGATGAGAACAACAAAGATATAACAAAAATACAGAAAAAAATTAAGTGCGTTTATAGGAATATGCACCAGTGTATTATAGGGGTGCCGCGATGGCTGTGATTACTGGGCACTGGGTGGATGGTGCGCACACCAGGAGATTGTGTCTGCCGTTCATTGACTATTGTAGGGGTTGTCAGTATGAGAAGGAAGAGGAGACTGTCAAGCACTTCCTATGCCAGTGCCCGAGTCTTTCGGACATTAGGACTGCTTTTCTTGGCAGTCCGTTTCTGGATGGCTTGTCGGATCTGGCCGGTGTGAATATCGGGAGGATTTCTTCTTTTGTACATGCGTCTGGTTGGTTCGGATCGCACCGGGATGCACATATAGGTTGTAAATTTTCTGGATTACTGATGGGTATCACAGTGGGATCAATACTGGACCCAGGTGGGCTGGACGTGTCTAGCTACCCGTCGTAACTAACTAACTAACTAACATATCCCTATTGAAAACACATTTGGTCCCTTTTCTTGTTACACTCGTACGCGAATGTCACATGAATATCAATTTATTAATTACAATTTTTAATTTTTTTTTTATTTTACCAAATGTTTTTTGGGTATTTTTTTTCGGTTGTTAGTGTATATACTTTTTTCGTATTTACTTTGATAATTACTTCGTAAATAAGGAAAAAAAAATTAAAAGAATTAAAAAAAAGAAAAAAAAACAATATAAATAAATTTATTTATTTATGGACAATTAGTAAATGGCACACCACAAAACGTGACTTCTGCACTTAATTGTTGTTGTCAACATTAATAAAATAAACAAAAGCAACAACAGCAAAAATGTTTGTTGTTGTTTAAATAAGTCTATTAAAACAATTTACAAACGTATGAACAATATTCGTTCTTTCTTAAGAACAAGTTTTTTCTCTCTTCTTACAGTGCAATTACACGTTCAGACAAGTGGAGTAATTTATAATTTACTATGATTGCTAAACAACGAAAAAGACTATGACAACATTACAACATGTTCAGATAATTAGCGCTGGTAACTTAGGTTAACCTTCACCATTTCCAAGCAGCAGAGGAGTGAAACTGGCACTAGTTCAGCAACACTGGATAGTTAGTGGCAGGGTCTGGGGACTACGTGCGGAGAACTAACTATAAGCTGCTATATATTACGGGGTCAGGTAAGATCAGATTGTCTATTGTGGCAAGCAAGAATATGAGTATCTTCATTCTATCTGATTACAGTGATGAGGATACGGTAGCGGCGGCCTAGGAGACCGGATTTTTGTGGTCTCCAGTTATATGGCCCACGACCATGGCGAACATCCCCCGAATGGCAAGGTTCGCGGCTTGACTAGCGCGGCGAGAATGGGCAATACGCCGCTTGTAATTGGGCTGACGCCGACGCACACCATACTGCTTGGAGAAGCTCGGACACAAACGCAAGGGGTGAGTCTGTTTTTTGTAGTAATTTAGATATAATGAATACTAGCAGGGAATCTACCTTTGTGGCTTCGAACAGAAGGGAGAATCTTGATGTGCCGTTGGCCAGTTCAAGGCACTCAGATTTGGTTTTAGGATGAAGGGTCTCTAGGGAATTCTCCTTCTCTTACCAATCGGTGTGGCATGCAGGCCAAGGGTCTGCAAGGGTAGGAAGCAACCACCATGGTAGAATTCCGATCTGGGCGACACCTGCAGGGAATGTCGCCGGTTATTTAATTAGGCTATGAGAGAGGGCGACTGGTCCAACTATGGATCCTCATGGAATAGATTTAAAAAGCTGATTAGAAGCGCAAATCGCAAATAATGGAGATCCTTCTGCAGTAGTGTGAAGGGACATACCAAAACGAGCCGGCTGCGGAAAATCTTGACAGCATCACCGGTGGTCCCTGGTTTTATTCAGACGCCATGTAGAAGGTGGACCAAGGCGGACAGGATATTTTAAATGTCTTGCTGGACGTTCACTTCCCGGGCAGTCTCCCTCTGGAGGAGCATCATGCGGGCAACTCATACGCTATGCTGAGTCCCACATTCCAATTACGGAAAGGTGGCTGAGATGTACAAATTTCCTGGCCCGGATGAAATTATTCCTGCCGATCTTCAGATTAATGCTGATTTGGTGATTCCTTGGCTGATGGTAATTTATAATGAATGCTTGGCGTGGTCCCATATTCCTGAGTTCTGGGCCATGTTCAGGGTGGTATTTATTTCGAAGGGGAGTAAAACCACTCATACGGGACCAAGGGACTTCAGACCCATCAGCCTATCTTCTTTTCTTCTGAAGACTTTGGGAAAGTAGAACCTGATCTATTATCTGCGTCTCAACACGTGGCACTATTCAGTGCCTGACCAACAGGGTCATTGCTTTCACTAAGGGATCAGCTACCGTCTATAGGGTGGCTGAAAGAGGCACTACACATGGGTTTTCCTCTCTCCTATGGAATTTGATCGTTAACACTTGATCGTTACACTTGATCGAATCAAGGCTGTGGCGTATGCGGATGATGTTGCTGTGGCTGTGCCGGGAAAATTTCTCGACTCCCGAAATGCTACTATTCACACGCAGGTACAAAGTTCCGTCGTTTTCCCTACCGCGTCTGCACTGGGTTGAACTGGGGTTGTCGGATAGCGCGAAGTATCTGAGGATATTCCTAGACTCCAAGCTATCCTAGCTCCAGAATGGGCGTGCGAGGGCGGCAAGGCCGAATTTTGTGCTGTACACTTATCGTATAGCCGTTGGAAAGTCCTGGAGTCTAAATCCTAGGAATTCCAATCGGATTTTTGAGGTAGTTAAGCCTATACTTATGTTTGATGCGGTTGTATGGTGGAGCTCTCATGAGAAATTCACATATCGCAGGATCTTTGACAGGGTTCTACGGAGTGCGGCACTGATGATTATAGGTGCGCTCATGTCCACTCATTCGAAAGTCTTGTTTGTACTACTTAGCTGGCTTCCAGTGGGCCTGAGGGCTAGGCAGATGACGATCATGTCTGCGATAAGGTTGAAGATGGCAGGGACATGGTCAGATAGGGTTTACGGGCATGCGGCCATCTTTAGGTATTTGGATACGATCCCTGATGGGATAGATTACTGTACACCCAAACCATTCCTGGATAGAATGTTCTCCGTGGGCATCTCACTAGAGGCGGTAATTGGTTCCAGTTCCGTTGAGGTATACACGGATGGATAAAAATCCTCAGAAGGGATTGGGTGCGGTATCTTTATTCTTGCATATTGGGTAAGAGTGTCCTTTAAACTGCCGGACCACCGCAATATCTTACAGGCGGAGGTCTCAGCGATAAAGAGGGCAGCGTATTGGCTAATGTACTATTGGGTATATGATTGTGATATCCGGATCTGTACGGACAGTCAGGCTGTGATCAGGGTGCTCTTCGGTGTCTACTCGACATCGTGACTGGTGTGTGAGTGCCGGGCTTCTATGGACGAGATGGCGAGACTTTCAGACCTGGAGATTATCTGGGTAAGGGGTCACTCTAACAACAGGGGAAACTGTATGGCAGACGAACTGGCGAGGGTGGACTCTCTCCTCAGTAATGAAGAGACTGATCACTTGGTTGGGATGCCAAACTCCTCTTGCAGACTTATGGTCATGCGGTGTATGTTGGGCATGGCACAGCTACGATGGGATGATGAAACCACATGCTCTGTATCAAAGCAAATCTGGCACCTGTATGAACGCGCTTATTGGAAGTCTTTTATGGCAATGCCACGACATAGGCTACGAATTCTAGTGGCTGTGTGGGTGGCTGGTGCACACGCTAGAAGATTGTGTCTACTGTTCAACGACTACTGTAGGCGTTGTCAGGATGGGGAAGAGGAGGAAAATGTGGAGGGTTTCTCTTGCCAGTGTTCAAATCTTTCGAATATTAAGACTGCTTTCCTTGGCAGTCCGTTTCTGAATGCCTTGTCGGACCTGGCTGATGTGAGTACAAGCAGGTTCTCTTCTTCGGAATTCATACATGTAGGTTTCATTTTTTTGGACTACAGATATGGGTATCACAGTGGGATCAATATTGAACCCAAGTGTGCTGGATCGGTGTCTGGCTACCCGGCATAGCTAACTAACTAACTAAAGTTATAAACTTTTATATGGTAGCGACATGTGAAACAAAGCAGTAAAGGATGTCAATTCCATTTAGTCGTTTATTAATGACTTCACTGCACATTCTGAGAATATATATTGTGAACAGAAACAACATCCTATAATCTCTCCATTGCAAATATTCTACCAAGTTGTCATTCAGTTTGGTAACTCGCTTAAGAATTAGCAAAATAAAATTTTTTAACTACATTTTAATAAACGCAATATACGAATATAAATTATGATTTTAAAGAAACGCTTACCAGGTGGCGAATTTGAGCTACATTGTCACTATGGTATTTTCATCAATAAATCATTGTAACAATATTAATAAAATGTCAAAATTTGTGTGAAATTATCGTAAATGAAAAATTTTATTGATGAATCCTCGCGACAGTGACACAAACAAACGAATTTATGTATCTCAATGATGTCGTAATGTCACCATACTAAAAAACCTAAATAATCGATACTTTCCGTTATGAGTCCACTAAATGCCAAAATTTTGCGATATTGTCTGTTATGAGTCGACTTAATGTTAAACGGTATAGGCTTTTATTTATTACACCTTCTAGTTAACGAATAAGGCACAGAGATTTTCGAATAAAGCACAACGATTTTCAGTGCCATGTCTGTTGGGACTCACTCTTATATACATATACATATATGAGGAGGCCTACAAGACAAAATCAACTTCGGTCATATATGAAAATTTGGACAATTACTTTAAGAAGTCATGTATGACACCAAAGAAAATTTATTGTCAGTTTCGATAATTTTGAAGCACACCTTATCTATGGAAGAGTCCTTTTTATTGGCATATTCAATTGTTCAAGTGAACTATGAATGTACACCCGGTGGTGAGCGTCATAGTGAATCATTGTCACAAACGCTGACAATGGTAAATCATCGAGAGGTTTCTGACCATTAGAATGAGTATTGTATTAGAATTAGGCCAGATGTTTACTTATAAATCTACTATCGTTACGATAACAACTTATTTATGAGCGTATTTCTGTATGCATAAGTAATAATAAAATACAAATATCAGCATATAAGATTCATTATGAACAGAAAATTTTTTTTATAATTTTTTTATAACTTTTCGATAAAGATTTATGTACGTGTACATACTATATATGTATGTATGTATATATATACTTTATATAAGTAAACTGGACTGTAAATAAGTAAGTTTCCTTATATGTATACGAATATAATTTTATTGTTTTTTTAGTATTATAATATTTCAACGAAAATACACTCCTACTACTCTACCAATTTAGTGAAAATAATATTTTTTTTATTTTTTTATACAACAACCTTTAATCGAATATACATACTTATAGCGCGTATATATATATGTATGTATATTTTTAATATTTTAAAGTGTTTATTTTTGTTTTTAAAACGTGATCTTGCTCGTGCCATTATTAAAAACGAACCAAGTAAAAAACATGAGTTGGACCAAGACGATTTTCTTGATACACTATACCATCTCCTTTAAGTAATTGGTGCTAAATGATTGCTAAATTATTTAAAAAAACATTTAATAAGAATAAAATTTAAAGAAATTAACAGTTCTAGATCTAATTTATAATTTTTTTATTAGTGCTCTTTTTACAAATTAAAAGTGCGTAGTTCGAAGAGTAAGAGACAATATAACCATAACCATTCAATCGTTCAAGCCTTTTGTAATTCGAATAGTGTTTATCAAAAGCCATTAAAGTAAAGCATTCTTCTGAAGATCCTATTATATATGAACAGAAAATATTTCCACAAGTATCATCTTTTTAGCATTCTACCTATTTCTACCAACAATAATGTAGGGCAACAAAAATTGAAAAATAAAAAGGCCTAAAAGGGAAAAAAACAAATCAAAATCTGATAAGTAGTAAATTAAAACAAGAAACTTATTTTCACTTTTCATAAATCTTAGAGCCTCCTTACCAAACGGTTTCAAAAACGATGTATAAAAAACCATTAAGAACAATGAAGTTCAAAACAAAATGAGAACGAATTATGAAAATAATGTAACCACGGGCCTGATGGTATAACGAATTGTCTACTGAAAAACTTGTGGTCTATCTTAATCAAACCCTAAACGCCATCTGTAATCAATTAAAACTTCATATGTCATTAATTTATTTAAATCTGAATGTAGGAATAATGTTGACCTCAATTCCATTTCTTGTATTTTGAGATAGTTTAGATTTGAGGCAAATATTCTGTCAAAAAACGATATCGGGTGTCTACAAATCAAAATTTTTCAGCAGTTGCGGGGAGATTAATGCCTTATATGACGACTACCAGGCCTTGTGTAAACCATGTAACATCACCAATCTTCTGCCATCTTTTGCCTGTAAGAATCTGACCTCCTATCGACAACGATTAACTTAAACATTAAGTTAAAAACTAAATTCCATATTGAGAGTGGGCGTGGCAACTCACGTAATCGTAAATCTCAATAAATATATCAGCGGAACACTTAAACCTAAGATGAAAATTTTAAATTATTTAACTTTAACGAAAAATGACATATGGCATATTATACATTTATAAACTCTTAATCACACCGGACACTAGTTCATTTTTTATAAACTGTATGCTGTATTGAAAAAGTGTATGTGCTTTTAAGATATTAAGGCTTGAATTCTTTTTGTTTGTCACTGTAAGTATGTATCTATGTCTTTTTACTGTTTAGGTACATATGAAACTGTATCTTATTTGGAAAATAAAAAAACTTAATATATGTATAGGCATGTATGTATGTTTGTATGTCTAAAGATATGACTTTTAATATAAAAGTGTGTGTATATCTATATAGCGTTGGTGCGATCAATTGTTTTTTTCATGATCTTAACTGGTTTTAGTTTTGTAGTTGGATTAGTTTTTTTGCTGTTGTTTTTAATGAAATCTTGTTATACAGTAGTTGTGTTAGTTGAGAAATGCTACCGTATTACCCTTCATTTTTTAGGATTTTCTTGTATTTTCTTTAATCTTTGACTTTTTGAGAGTAAAAAAAAACGATTTTTTATACATAAATTTATTTTGTTTTGTTGTTTTTTTTTAATTATTTTTTGTTTTTTATTATTATTTATAGTATGTACCTCTATTCGGGCAAATGATTTGAAATGAAAACGTGTTTTTCTTTTTTTATAGCATTTTATAAATGCAGAAAACCGATTTAAAACATTTTCTAGTTTTATCGACGTTTTCTTTAAATGCATCAGCATTTTATTTGTAGTGTCTGTGAAATTTATACAATGTTTCTATGATAGTTTTAAGATTACAAATATTATAGTTAGGCTTTACCTTTTCCCAACACACATATTATTAAGAGAAGAGGAAGAGAAAGAAAAGGCGGTTTTAACCATAAAGTTAATCGAACAGAGTAAAAGTTAATATTTCTCAACTGGATTTTTATTAAACTAAACAAATTGTTTACTGCTCTGCCAACATTTTCTAAAACCATTTTTGATGTACCAATTACTGTTGTGGAAATCATGACTTTTTACAAATTGTAAAATGTCATGCATTGTATGTAACATACTAGCTAGGATAAAAAAAATATTTTAGTAATACAAAGAGAAACTATTAAATATAATGAGGGTTTTGTTTGGTTGTATTAATTTTGATGAATGCGGGTTTGCAGGGCATACTTGTGTGTTTTTTTTTATTTCAAATTAGAGTCTCATGCCAAAACTAGCTAACAATGACAAACTAGGAGTGTTGTTTGAATAATATTCGAAAGTTATTACATAAATTGCATACGGTTCACAAAAAGCAGTTTTTTTATAAAAACAACCTACTAGTTGAAGCGACACTGAAGGTCTTGCGGTTGAAAGCGGTTCAATCGCCTGTAAAGTAATAAGAAGGTTCGGGAAATTCGGATTAGTTTGTTGTACTACTTTACTCGCATGTACTTTAAATTTGAAACTTATCGCTGATAAATTCGAGGTTTCTGAAAATATATGCATTTTTTGCATACAATCGGAATTTAAAGATGTTTTGCAGCACTTTGTTTTGCAACCTTTGTAGGATTTGAAGCACACTGTTTCTTATATATTATAGTCATTCGCAAAGCTAGCAGGAAACAATCAACAAGGGCATCATATGGGAACTTCACCACCACTTGGAGAGTTTGCGATATGCCGGTGATATTTGTCTTTTAGCATCAGGGTTGGCAAAAACCCGAGTTAAAAAAACCCAACCCACCGGGTTTTATTGGGTTTTATAACTGCTTCCAAATATTATTCAATTCGGTAACATTTTTTTTTTTTTTTTAGTAAAATTACTTTTTTTAGTATTTGTAAGCAATTTTGCACTCTTAGTGGGATCAAGGCGGCATTGTATGAGCTGCTAAAACTCGATGATCGGTGCAGACTGCAATTACTGCGTTTCAACAGTGCATAATGTGAAAAGCTGCCGGAATATGAAGACCGACAAACAGATAAGGGTTTCCTTTTGCATGACAACGCTCGGTCGCACGTCGCAGAAGTTGCTAAACAATTGTTAAAATGATTAAATGCCGCCCGCGCTGCATTCTCCAAACAATGCTCCTTTTAACTATTGGCTGTTTTGACGAATGCAATATCTTTTGACATGTCACCGCATCACTTCTTTTGAAGAAATATGAAATCGGCTTCAAAGTGGAACGCTTCAAAATAAGATGTAAGATAAGTTGTAGGTAGTGATTTGATAAATCTTTATTTTAATAAATTCGTTAATGCATTATCTTCTTTGAGCTAAAAACACGGACTGAAATAATTTTTACTCCAAATAAGTAAATTTTAATAGTTTTTGTTGTAAATAAACAATGAAAATGTTTAAATAAAAAAATCCCATTCCTGGTTTTTGAAAATTAAACCCCCCCGGGTTTTATTGGGTTACCCAGCGGGTTGCCAACCCTGCTTAGCACGCAAGTATTGTCACATGTCTGCTAAACATAAATCTCTGAGAGTGAAGCTACAAAGACAGAACTATAGCTGAACATTGATAGACGTAAGGTAGTGCGCTGCAACACCCCTGACAACACAAAATTCAGCATAATATCGAGTTGGGAGTGGGTAGGGATTTCTGCTACTCTTGATGTAAGTTTCCGATCTCCAGAGTCAATCAATCTTTCGGTATTTTAGGAGCTGGAGATGGGAGTTCTGGAATATAGCATTACGCATTGCCAACGTTATTCAGAAATTCATCAATCGTTGTGTGCATGGAATATTTGAAATATATTTGCCAAACACCATCTCGAATATCGAACATGTAGATTAGAACCAAATGCAGCTATTTAGCTGTGATCCCTTGTTCCTGATACGAACGATAGGACATAATGTATTCATGCTTACAAAGACAGCTTACGGATATGATGATTTACCGTCAATTTGACAATTTTTGTAACGAAACAAAAAAAAACTCAGAAATGTAACTGATAATTGGTGGCCAAATATGCATATGGGACAAATGACCCCTAACTGTTTTTCTATATAGTTGTGCTATTTACTTGTGTTTGTAACACTTCAATAAAATTGGAATGCTTTTAAATTAAGTTCGATTTAAATTTAATAAATATCATGAAATATCAATTCAGAAAACCCAATAATGAAAAAAATATTGTCAGTCAAATATGACAATGGGGCAAGTGATCTATGCCCGTCTTTCTAGTGTTTAAATATAGCATAACGAGTAGTTCAAGTTTATTGTAGTTCTGCCAAGCATTTAGTGAAAACATTATTTAAACCGATATATCTCAATCAAATTACTCCTCTACGCTTCGTTTGTATGTACATTATTTATCGATTCAATTTATTTTATTAGTAATCCGGATAAAGTTTTATTATTACAATGTGTGACACATGCAGAACCATATTTTCGACATAAAATTTTTTTACAAAAAACTGGAATTCATAAGTGCTACAAAAAATAAATGTCAACATATATATATTACAGTTATTTTTCATAAAATTCCTTTTGTAATAAGCAAAAAAATAAAAATTAAGCAAATGGAGAAGTGATGGTAATTGGTGTTGTAATATCCCAAATTTAAAGAGATACACATATGTACATACAGGAGGTCAAAAGAAATTTTTGAATTTTTGCGCTTAAAAACCTTAAAAGTAATAATAATGAAAAATTGCATGAAAAGCGATTCGTCAGTGAAAGGAACTGACTAACAATGTGGAAAACTCTCAAGTATTTGATGCGCTAACATTAATTTGTACCCCAGACTATTTTATTTCTATGCTTGTGTGTGAGTGTGTATGTACCGCTGTTGCTGTTATTAAAAGAATAAAATAAATAAATTTGAGTGTGTGCTTGTAATACGAATTTATACGTTTAACGCCTAAATAATATGTCATCACACAATACATCCTATCATTGTCACAAACAGCTTTTTTTCAAACTATAAAAAAATAAAAAATTAAAAAGAAAAAATAAATTAGAAAAATGAGGCAAATACTAGATACAAAGGTTGGCAAACAAACGCGTTTCAAATGGCCTCAAACATAGAGACATACATCTAATCGAGATAAAAGTACAATTAAGTAAAAGTATCTCACACTTAGGATTTCTATATATAAAAGCTTGTATTCGTATTTGATTATTACACTTAGATAAGTATGTATGTAAAACAAACTTACATACAAGTAAGGATTCGAGTGACAAACATTAAACGGTACTAAAGTAAAGAAAGTTAAAAGAGTATGTTCCTATAAATTGCCTTAATTTTTTTAATTTAAAAAGGCGGAAACCTTCACAAGCTTGGCTTATAGTATGAACCTTATCTTTGGGTAGTATTTAGGGCTAGTTTGAAATAGGATTTTGCTATGGTTGAATTAGGTTGGAGAAGAGATAAGGCTTGTAGTATTATTTAATTGACATCGTAATCAAGGCATCGCTTGGTAGAGATAAAACTAAAGTTTGAAGCATATTAAATCATACGTTTCAGCTCTAACAGCTTATTTATGTCCGATTGATTCAAACCCTCAGATAAAGCTATCAAATAACATGGCTTATTCGTCTGTAATTTCTTTGTGTTTGTCTGTATGTGTGTTTTTTTTAGGAAATCAAGTTGAACAAAAGTTCAAGTTAATAAAAAAATAGTGTGACAAGCAATAACTAAACTAACTTGCTAAAGCAATACATGCAATAACTAAAAGCAATAAATGAAATTTTATAATGTTTGCTTTTCTATGGGTCAGAAGCAATAAACCAAAAAAATATTGCTAACAATAACAATTTTGATAAAAAATATCCCACTTATAATTGGCATTAACTGTGAAGGTACATACCATATATAACACGAGATACTCTTTAAAATGGTTTTTAATACTTTAAGACTTTCAACGCTTTAAACGACGCAAATTAGTTAACATACCTTAGTGACGACTCTTGAATCAGCTAATTGAATAATTTTTGTTTGTTTATACATATTAGTTTTGTATCTAAAAATGATTAATTAATTTTATAAAATGTTTTCTTTTTTTATATTAAGAATTTACTTAGTTCTTTAAAACAACTTAATAAATTACAAAAGAACAAGTGATGTGTTTAACTGTAAACGCTTCCAAAAGATTAATGGTTCAACCATAATATGCGTAGGCTTTATGTACTTAACAAACTTTTCGTCGAGTTTCCTTCGGTTCCATTTGCTGACATTTTGAGCGAACCTACTAGCGCTGTACGTACGTAAACAGCTGCTTGTGTTTTATATGCAAAACACTAATAAAAGAAACACGTTGTGTAATGGTTCGCTCAAAACGTAAGCAAATTAAACTGAACGAGTCTTGACGAAAAGATTGTTAAGTATAGGGTCCGCCAAATAAATTTTTTTTGAAAACAGGGCGCAAAACATCGAGTGTAGCTTCGGCTGTGTGGCACGTAGCGCCGTCCTGTTGAAACCAAATGTTGCTAATATCCTCCTCTTCAATTTTTGTGAATAAAAATTCGTTCAACATGACTCGATAACGATCGCCATTAACTGTAACGGCCACTCCTTGCTCATTTTCGAATTATGCCTCTGGACCAAAATCCGCACCAAACAGTGACTCGTCTTGGGTGTATAGGCTTTTCAATGTATGCGTGCGGGTTTTCTGTGCCCCAAATGCGGCAATTTTTGTTGGTTACACATCCGCCAAGATAAAAATGAGCTTCATCTGAAAAGATGATTTTTTTGGCAAATTCGGCATCTTCTGTAAGTCGATCGCAGGCCCACTTAGCGAAGCGAAAAAAGCGTATACACAACCATATTCGTTCAGCGGAAGGATTAAACTAATTATCTGTTAAATCAGACATGAGCTAAGTGTTACCCTTCACGAAATAAGCACTAGTTGAAAAAAAGTTTAGATGGCGGACCCGTTACATTATGGTTATATACATTTGATTATGTATATTCGCACAGTCGTTGAAGCTAGCATACGCATATTTTGGTTAGGCCTTTATTCGTCAGCGACGATTGAACATGCGTACCGGGTGTACGCAAAATAAATTCATTCATATACTAATAATGCTAATTCAACCCATTAAACTCAACTCTGATGAAGCCGGAAGTGAAACCTGAGAATATAACGAAAAACTAGATAACATTGAGTGTGCTATCGGTACCTATCTACTGGCACACAGACATTGCGAAACGTAGAGCAAGCTTATTTCTATAAAGCCATGAACCTATAGAGCAGATCTAAAAAGTTATAATTACTGCAAAGCTTTCATACCTCGACCCAAATTCTTTATATACATAAATATGTAGTTTAACAATGTGATCCATAGAACGTACTTGTAAAGAAAGTTAATTTAATCCAGACATTTGTCTACCGCTTTCGTATCCTTAATATGTTCTGCGCCGCCACAGTCGTAAGCCAGTCTTTGTGACGAAAAATACATTAAAATTAAATCATGCAAAGAAAATGGAGTGTGCCCAACCCACTCTGTGATAAAAAAAATGCTTCCAAAAAGCGACTTTGACCTGCCAGATATAGATAGACGGATAAAAAAATTTGGAAATAGATAAACAAACTAGTAAGGATTTCGTTTTCGCTTTAACATACATAATTGTATGGAAATACTAACAGAATATAATTATTTATTTCTCCAAATCAGAATATAATTAGAAACTGTTTTATAGCTAATGTAATGACCATAGTATCTAGTGAGCCTAGTACTCTACGTACTAGCATATAGGGGCACTCAGAATATAATTTAGTAAAAGTTTTCAATTATGTAAAACCTTCTAATAATTTTTATCAATATTCATTCTTTTAAACTCCTAAAAGGAGCTTCAGGCCATTACAATTGAATTCCATTGGACCCTGCCTAAAGTACGTTATCTCGATACATTTCAACTAAGATATAATGTAGCACTCTTCTCCTACTGCATTGCGAATTCCATTCCATGGTTTGTCTTGCAGTATGTACTGTTCGTTTTCTTAGTTAGAACGCATTCATCTCTATTAACGTCATCGGACTTAGATATCTGCAATAGACCACAAACTTCTATTTGTTTCTATATGAATTGCAAAGACTTAACTTTATCTTCTGTGTGATTTTCAAGCCAGATTTGTGGATTAAACTGCCCAAGTAACAGATTGAGTCAACATCTTCGGTTGGTCATGTATGTATAAGCGTTTGGTGGTTTTAAGTCTGCTTTTGGTTTTTGTATGTGGATTTTTGGACCAACTAAGCTTGTATATCTGCCAACTTTTAATATTTACAACTTATTTTTACTTTATGAGCCTTATTTGTAACAGTTTTATTTTAAACCAGTTTTCTCAGATAAAATTTTCATTAAAAATTTTGCTTCGATTACTGTGTTCTATATCATCGACTAAAGGTTCAGTTAAAAGTCATTTATCATAAAGCTATATGTAGTGGGAGCACTGGGTTGGATAAGTGGTGACATGCAGATCAATTTAATTTTACAACCATATTTTGAAAATAGTTTTTTGCTTTTCCGGAACATTTTAAAATTTTGAGTTGTGACTTTTTATGATTTAGTGTGCGATATGCACGTATGTATGCATGCATATATGTATGTATACCTAAAATATTTCATTTATAAAACTTATGTGCTGTTTCTGTAATAAGAGCGAATTGAAAAGCTTGTCCAATTTTGTTTGTTAAAAATTAAGTATTTTGCTTGTCTTTTACATATTATTTGTTAAGCTATTCAACTTACCTTGCAGAAGCACCACATTTATAAATTAAACTTTTTAGTGGCTGAATATTGTATTTGTACGAATACAATATTGTTTCCCTGTAAGTGCGTATTCCCAGTTCTATTGAATTTCAGCTGAACGTGATATAAACGTTGCAATTGCGTGAGACCAAACCAATTTGTTGTGTAGAGTGAGAAATATAAAAAAGGTCCCCTGGTATATAATTTCATGGTGTTTCATAAGTAGCGAAAAAAAGTAAATAAGAAAAGCAAACGAACGATAAGTGGGAAAATGAACCAAATGAATAGGTCGCATGTTACTTATGTACAAATATATCCTACACAAATTTATGTGAGCAAAATGAGCTTGTGCTAGTGCTTGTAACTCATAAAAAAGTTGTTCAACATCTACATTTAATTCTCAGTCATCTAACATTAGTACCAACTCCCTACAAAATTAATTATTGGTTACTTCTCATATTTCACCAGTGTAGGCAAAAACCTGGTTTTTTTCTTTAAACCCAACTCAACGGGTTTTATTGGGTTTTTTGGGTTTTATTGGGTTTTATTACCGCTTCCAAATTTCGTTTAAGTGGACAATATTCTTTTTTTGTTAATACATTTACGTTGTTCTACAATTTATAATGCAACTTTGCACTTTCGGTGGAAGCTATGAGGTGCTAAAACTCGGTGATCGGAGCGAACTGCAATTACTTCGTTTGAACGATGCGTTATGAGAAAATTGGTCGAAATGTAAAAACAGGCATAATTAAGTTATTCTTTCGAATGACAATGTCCGGCTTCACGTCACAAAAGTTTCAAAACAATTATTAAAAGTAATCAAATGCCGCTTCCTCCTTATTCTCCGAAAGTTGCTTCGTCATACAATGCACTCATATCTCCTTATATGGCCCTTTTTCATGCCGCAAATTACGTCGTTCTACGGCTAAAAAGAGGGATTCATCACACATATTTGCGGCATTTCTATTTACGGTACAAAATGGTATAAGTTTTTCTGCAACAATGTCACCCATTAACGTTCTTTGAAGAAATATAAAATCGTTTTTAAAGTTGTAGCGCCTTAAAAGACGAGAAGCTTTTCTCAGTCGGAATATGTAAAATGGCTCAGAGGAGGGGAAAAGATATAAGCAGTTATTTGAAAATGATTAGTTTGACAAATTTGCTAATTCATTATTTGTTTTGAACTAAAAAAATTTATCGAATTAATTTGTACTCCCAATACGTAAGTTACACCTATTTTTGTTGTAAATAAACTACGAAAACCTATAATTGCATAAGATATGATTAAAATTGTTACCAACTTGGTTCTCTAAAAAATGCAACTTTGAGTTTAATGTTTCGATTTGCGTTTGAGTGAGTGTTTGAACGTTAAAACAGGATAATTTTGTAGGGTAAAATATAGTCACTTGTGACCATTTATAATTTTTATATTTTTATAAAATACTTTTATGTTTAAAATACTTTTCACTTTAAATGTGTATACGTTGTTTGTTTGTTGTTTCTTCTGTATTTAGATTTTAATTGTTGTTGTTTGTTGTAGGCAGCAAATACACGCTCTATTTTGATTTGAGCAAAAGTACAACAAAAATTATAATTGTTGAGAGACCAAACAATGGGTCACCTTAGCGTACATGTTAGTTGAAACCCTTCATTTCATTTCATCTACTTACTTTCTACAAAACCCAAAGAAAAGAAAAAAATAACGAAATACATTATAATGCTTTCATCAGTGACACAGATGTACAGTAACAAGGTGAAGTCATCAAAAAATTATAAGCGACTCATTAAAATACTTAAGCACCACAATCGTTATAATACTGGTGATAGCACGGTGAAGTATTCTTAACCGAGATAAATAGATAATTCAACCTTCACTATTGTTTGCTAATCGTCATGGAATTGTAGAAGTACGAGTTTCGCATAATTTGCAGTATACCCCCAACTTGCCACTGGGCCCATTATAGCCAGACATATCAATTCCCTATATTTGACATAGAGTTTAGTTCATATAAACATAATATGGTATGTTAGTTGAAAATACTATGTATAGTCAAAAAGTGATTAGTGTAATACTTCACGTCCCCGTGCTTTCTCTCTACTTAATTATTTTGGTCTCATATTAACTTCCTTTTAACATTAAGTTTGTGCTTTCGAAACAAACATGTTCACCGGAATCAAACTTTATTTTTATTTATTTATTTTCTTAAGTCAATGAAATTAACCTTTATATGCTATATTAACAATAATATTCGATAAATGAAGCTTCTGTAAGCACAGCATTCCTTCCAATATAAACTTAAGAACTTTGACAGTTGATAACGGCCATTTTGTTAAAATTACATTAGTCAAAGAGGGTCTTAATAATTCAGTTTGTTTTATCACCATATTTCGTCAAAATAGGCTTCTATATATGGTTTTTCTAAAATATTTCCACCAACCTCGTAAATCTGACGAAATTCAGGATGTCGATTGGTACCAACCGCGATAACTCCCTACCTAGTATCTAATAGGTACCTAGATACTTCTTCCTAGAGTGCATAAACTCCTCACATGTACTCAGTTGTACTCTGGTGTTTCGATTTCGAAATCACAACATGTGAGCAACGAGCTAGTGACTAATCACATTTTATTCAGGTGTCCATTTAGCCTGCAATGACTGGTCAAAAGCCAGGACAGTATCCTCAGGTTGTCTTTGAACATTCCCATGTAAGATTCGAATCTTCTCCTATTATATTTACCCAACAAAAGCTTAAACTGCCTCAGTATGTCCTTCCAGGCGCCGGAGGAGTATTTCAGGAGTATTTCTGCACTTAGAAAGTGAATGGTACTATCATGTTTTTTCCCGGATTAATGTGTAACCTTATTGTCCCACACCATGGATTCACTATCCTACGTTCCCTCTGTATAAATTCACACAAGATACCCTCGAATATACTACTTGCTATTAGAACAATATCCTTTGAATTCCCTGGAACTCAACGACGGCCATAGATAGTGTTTTTAAAAGTTCATCAACAACTAGACTCCACATTAGTGGCAATAGGACCCCTCCTTGTGGCCACCCTCTAGTAGCGCTGATACTTATTTTGATTTTCCCTGCACTAAATTCCGCTGAATTAGTACGAAGGTCCTCTGCCATCCATCTGGATATAGTAGAGTACACTCTCCTTCCTACTAGCGCCCTCTCTATAACTTCATTTGAAATGTTATCAAAGGCTCTTCTATATCTAGGAAAGCACCGACAGCAATCTCCTTGTCTTCTAAGAATTTATATATAGCTCCCACTAATTCCACGAGGGTCGTTTCCATCGATCTGCCCGCTATGTAGAAGAACCCCACTTCTTATATAGTTGTCCACAACTTTCTCAAGTGTATTTAACATAAAAGATGTGAGACTAATCGGTCTGCAGAACTTTGGAAGTGCTATATCCCCCATACCCACCTTCGGGATGAACACCCCTCTCGCTTCTCTCCAAGCTGTTGTTATATACCCAAGAGCCATAATACTGCGCTCTATATATTTCTTCTATGCCGTTTTGCAAAATGGTAGGAAATATTCCATTTTTTTCGGAGACATAAATTGTTGGAACGTACTCACTGCCCATTTAGTTCTTTCCGTTTTGAAAATAATTGCCGCTGCTTGCCTTCTTACACTACTGCCTTCTCACCTCATTTCCCCAATCACCATTCGCCATACTACCAGGAAAGTGCGTCCGAAGTAATAGTTCTGCCTTTCAAAGTCACTATTGGTGTAGTTACCACTTTCTTTCTCAGCGATATTTCCATCGCAGATCCATTTTTTGCTAGAGCTTTGTAAATCTTTGCCGCTTCCGACAGAGATCATTTGCTCTTACAGAAATTCCTAAAGCCTCCTCTTTTAGACTTTCTTATTACCTTGTTATGGCATAGTCCGTAAGCTTTGTCTTATACTTCTGCCTTTGCACGTTATGTTTTGCTCTATTCGCATCAAACAGTCACTCTTAGTGAATTCATCGGCTTTTCAACAATCATTCGTGGACTCTAATTTGCCATGTTTGCTGAAATTTGCGCACAATTCTTTCGATTGCAGACACATTTGGTCGATTGTGCCGAATAAAAAAAATCACGAAGTGCACGAAATGCATTTTGATTTGAACGCCCATTTTCGTAAAAGGCTTCAAAAATCTAAAACACTGTAACAAAGAAATGTTAAACTGAGCTGGGCAACAAACTTGACGTTAATGTGTGACCCACAATTAACATTGTGCATTATAGTTTATAGTTGGACGACCTTTCATTTTTAAATGGAATGCTAATAATCATTCCAATAGGTACTCATCTCGATTGTTGACATCAGTGCTCCCACGAACTGTGTTGTGAGCGTTGGCATCACATCCCAGTAACAGTGGCAGTCTCTGCATGCCGCAAAGGTCCACTAGCTAGCGTTCCTCTACCGGGGGAGGTGAAACTTCATCTCCGGCTGTCTCCAATGTTAACATTGACTTGTATGGGGACTAGATCCTGCGTCATAAATCCTGTATTTAATATATATTCTCATTAACATATAGGATTTAGGAAAATTTAAATTGTTATCATTTACCTCCTACCTATCCGCTATTGCAAGGTTCGTGGATCAGTATCATACACAGGTTAAATTTGATAAATGTGCTTGCAGTTAGTGACGAGGTACTTTTTGCGTGATTGGCGTTAACCTGTGCCAATTTCATCTTGATCCATTCAACTCCAGTGCCACATTGCTGCTGCTGAGTTTCATTCTTTTCCCCTCCTCACTGGGGTATTCGGTGACTGGGGAATCTATAAGATTGCTCTACATATCACCACTGACTGGTTTTACTCGTTCCATTTCACTCGTTCAAATTCCCTTTTTACTCTGGGCATAATCCTCCTACCGAGAGGTGTAATCACAATATGATGGATGAGTTTAAGTCTACGGAATCACTTCTATGCAAGAAATATAAAATCGGCTTCAAAGTTGGATCGCCCCAAAAGACGAGAAGTTTTTCTGAAACGTGATTCGGAAATTGGTTCGGAAGTAGAGAAAAGATGTATACAGTGATTCCGTACATTTTTATTTTGATAAATTTGTTTGCTGTCTTTTATGAGCTAAAAAAAAGAACGAATTTATTTGTACTCGCTATGCGTAAATTATATTTTTTTTGTAAATATGGTTGTCAGACGTACTGTTCTTATCAGTACATATACTGATTATTCCATGTTTGTACTTCTTTTATATTGTTCTTTATCTTTAAATTTTTGAGTCCATAAAATTGTTTTTAGTTTTTTATTGAGGCTGTTTTTGTGTACCACACTGTGATGCAAAATGTGAAAATGTTGTGTAAATTGGAATATGAGGGCTGGGCCATCTATCAGTTTAAATTTGAACCAGCGGTTATTTCGATTCTGGCAATACTTATGTCATTCTATTCATTCACAAAATTCAGTATCTTATCTCCACTGAACGAAATTAAACGATAAAGGTTATTTCGATTCTGGCAATACTTATGTCATTCTATTCATTCACAAAATTCAGTATATTGTCTCCACTGAACGAAATGAAATGATAAAGGCTTGAGCGACGTTGAGACTTATCTTTACGAATGAAGCTCAAATTCATCTTGGAGGGTACGTTAATAAGCAAAATCGTATTTGGGGCTCAAAATCCCAAACGTGGCTTCTGTATGCCAATGTACCCACTACTAGTAACTGCTTGGTGCGGCTTGTGGGTCGGAAGCATCATTGGGCCATATTTCCTTGAAAATGAGGATGGGAATACCTATCGTACCATGATAACCGATTTTTTGGTGCCCGCTCTTCATGGTATTGATGTGAACGATGTTTGGTTTTAACAGGATGGTGCAACTTGCCACACCGCCATTAATGACAAGCTTCATGTCGATAAGCCAGAGACAATTTGGCATTTGAAGGCCAATATTTGTGATGCAGTTGCCGAGATACTACTCCATACACTCGAAAGAGTTTTAGAAAATTGGTCTTAATGAATGGGGTACTGTAAGACCAGCCGCGGCAGCCATATGGATAAAATAACATTTCATTTCTAACCAGAACAATTGTACTTCACAACAAAAAACTAAATTTGGCAAAATTTCAAACAGTTTTTGTTTAATTGCATTTTTAAATTTAAACTTTTAATTTGCCCACCCTATATAACAAGTTTTTAAGCGGATCATACTATTGTTAACTTTAAATTCAAAAAATTGTTCTGCGGAGCAAAAAATAGGAAATTATTTTAACTTATCGTTCATACGAACATCAAATCTTTAGGAAATAGTTGTTTTTTGGCTTTGTCATGACCAACACGTTGGCTTAGCTTAACTAACTTATGCAGCAATTCAAATATTTTTCTTTCAAAGAATTGCCAGTCTTTTTCAGTCAATTTTTTCGAGTAATAAATCGGTAGCCCGATTCGGTAACTTTGTTTTTACGATAATCGTATTGTTTCCAACAGTACACGACAGAATTGTCGATTTTGCTTTTCAGTAACTTTTATTTACGATATTCGATATAATCTTGTCGCAATCTTACGACAAAAAATTTTTGTGTTGCGTATTTAATCGAAAAATCGTAAAATTTGTCGTAAAGTTGATTTTGTTCAAAGGCTGCGGCGTTGCTTTTTTTTGGAAGCATTGGTAGTCGTAATGAATAAAAGAAATTGTAGACATAAAAAATTAATAAATAAACATGTAATTGAACTCAACTTATGTACAATTGCTAATACATGCTTCTAAACCTCATTTTTTTTACAATAATCCTTTGTGTTTTTCAATTATATGACAGAGTTGCCAGTCGAAAAAGAGAGTTGTCGACTATCACTTAAGTGTACGTAGTGAATCACATAATCGTTAATGCAAACGACAAAAAATATCGACTGAATCGCACTTCAGGTAGCATGTTTAGATTTTATGCATAATATAGGCACTGTTGTTAAAAATTAGAAAAGGTTGAACTACTTGCTTCAATCTTATTAATTGTAGAGGTCAGAACAAATCGTTTGACCAAATTGTAGAAGCCCACATTGACACACAATATTACTTTTGTGGCGTTAATCCTGGCTTTGACACCATCTGCGAAACTTCACCTTGCTTTGTCCATGATCTTTTTCACACGTTATCATTCGAAACCTTCAAACAAACTATAGTGTTGCCTGATGCCATTAATATTATATTAAGATTTTTTCTTTAAATATCAAGAATTTTGCAATGTTGAATCTGGCAATACTATCCGCAGTTAGAAACTGACCCTTTGTTTCGTCAAAAAATCATCCTCAGCTATGAGGTCTATTTCTGGATATTGAATTTGAGCTGCTGGCGTCATCGTTCTATATTTCTTTGAGAGCGACTTTGACCAGTTTAGGATACTAATAAAATGAGATTTCAATAGGACGGCGCGACATCCTACACAGCTCCTGCCATATTGAATATTCTGCATAAGCGATTTAAAGGCATGGTAAGTAATGTAAAGTGGCTACCGATATTGTGCGACTTGACTGCAATAGACTACTTCATATACCCAACCATTTGAAAGATGTAGTCAAAAAAATTTAGGGAAAAAGATTTTCGAAAAAAATAAAAACGAAGACGTTATCCTTTTGAGTAAACGCTATAACTTCATTATTTTTCTAAATTGAGCTTATTAGTACAAATCATTCGCAGAAACTTCCATTAAATAAACAAAGTTTAAAAGTTCAGTATTGTGGACATTTTGTCTGTTGTACAAATTGTTATATTTCTCGTATATATAGGCTCAAATTTAAAAACTTTCGCAAGCTATCATTTTGCTGATACGCATGTACTTGTAAGTGGTTAACATATACAAGAAGATTATGTACGATAAGGGTAGTGCGATCATCTAATGTATTGTTTCTTTAGATGGACGCCTGTTGTAATTTTTCCTTTTTTAATAATTTATGTTTTAAAAAACATATATTAACACACATTTTATGATTTGAGGCACTTGGAGTTTTAATAATTCATTATTTTATTGCGTTTATGTGTTTAAGGCAGATATTATTTCTCAATCAGCAGAAAACGTGTCAGTCCATGTTATTTTTTATTTTATTTTTCCTTTAAAAAATAAACATTTCGCTGATTTAAAAGCATTTTTCTATAGCATTTCTGTACCATAAAATATAAAAAATTTCATATTCTAAATCATTTTTCTTGTTCTAGAAACAAATATAAACATGCGCGCACATGTGAAATTTGGTTTTCAACATACAGATTTTAATATCGCGTTCGTTTATTTTTCAAAAAATTTTATATTTCTTGTGATTACAATTTAAAAGCCTATAAAAGACACTTGCGTTAAGACCAATCAACAAAAAAGTTAAAAGAAAACAACAAAAAAGATTCAGCAACAAGTGCTGGAGCGACTTTACCAGCCTATTTCGGTGCAAGTTGCACTTGACAACAGCCGCATATAAATTACTTTTGAAATTTACATATGTATGTACATACGTATGTGAACATATTTAAAAAAAATTAAGAAAAAATCGTAAAATAACAAAAACAAACAATCTTAAAAGTTTCACTCTTGTAAAACATTTTCATACAATTTTCGTTCTAATTTTCTCAAATAAATTAAGAAATTATAAATATTGGGTTGCATGCAGTCAGACGCCTCATCCTCTTTTTTATCGAAAGTTTTAATATAGAAAATACATTTGTATATAAACAAGTTGTTAATGAGTTTGGGCTTTGTGTTGAACGAAATTTTAAAATTAGGAATAAACTACAGTCACTCCAAAAATTAGTGTTCACTTATTACTTACAATTTTAAATACTTCTTTTTGAAAAAAAAAACATCATTTTCGTTTATTAAATAATAACGGCTTGGTGTTTTATTTTAGTGAAAGTATTAATTTTTCAAACGAAAGCAACAAAAACATTTTCAGAATGTATTAAAAAAACAAACACTTTTATTGCAGTCAAAATCCAGCTCTAGAAACTGAATGCTTCCGTTAAACTATACAATCTGTTGTAATTGATGTTCTCTGAAATGCATCAACCGATTTTATTTTATAAGCCCTTAAAGGAAAGGTAAATTCCATACCGAGGTTTTTATGTAGGTCCATTTTTAGTCTGATTTTTGTAGGTCCAGAGTGAACCCCTTTGTATTGCATAAGTTTTATTTGAAAACGAATTGTTGTTACAGCATTAAAACTTTTTGTGAGTTAGAAAATGTTTTTAAAACTGTTTTAGAAAGCTCTCATTTGGCGTGTGGCATCACTATAGTTCAACTGAGCAGTTTATATCTTTTAAACGATAATAGGCCCAAACAGCTTTGTGGTCAATACAAAGCATTAATCCGAATTTGACAAATGCGAGTAGCACCTCCCATACAAATTAAGTATTGATGTTTGTATATCTTTGCAACGAAAATAGTGGCAGGTTCTGAATTTGGTTTAAATAACTTAGTAGTTAATGCACATCATTAGTCGAAATATGGGCGAAATTGAATAAGTGAATGTGGCATCTCTCATACAAATTAATTTTGTAGATCTAGAGAACGATTATAATGGAACGTTCTGAATTTGATCTAAATGACTTCTTAGTAGTAGTGGTCATGGTACCTCCTATACAAATTAAATAATGCATTTCTTATATCTTGAGAACAGTTAGAGTTGAAATTTCTAAATTTGGCTTACATAACTTGGCACTCAATACAAACCATCATTAAAAAAAAATTTGCAAATTCTCATGTGTAGAGGACGATAACAGTTAAAGCTTTCGTTGTCTATCCATATCAGTCAAAAAGTAGGTACAACACAATGGCTCCTAGCAAAGCGGGAGAGATTCTAGTACAATATACTCTAGAATTTATGCGAATAAACAGAAAACTTCTTCTTTTTTTACAATTGACTTCTTTGTTCTTGATGATTGCTTTCAATCTTCTGGAAATGGAATTCAAAAGATTCTGCGTAACTTTGGCTGAAATTTTAACCACTCTTACTGTAGAACACACACCAAATAAATCTGAAATTTCTCTTTCCCTGTTGTTTTCTCTGAATGATTTTTTCAATGATGTTTATGTCTGGTTATTTAGGTGAAACTTACACCAATTTTCGAGTATCATAGAGCCGCCACAACTTATTGTTGTAGGCCGTGTGTTACGGGTTAATGTACTGATTAAATGTATAATTGACGGTACACCCATTCGCTATATACTAAAACAGAAATTAATTTTTAAAATAATAATACAATCTCTCTGATCCGTATTTTCAATTATATGTAGTGGTCCAGTACCTCCAGCTCGCATAACAACCTCATACATGTAGAGTCGCTACCCCATGCTTGAATGTTGGACACATTTTTTGTCTTTGAACTAGAATGTTCAAAAACAGAAACCGTTAGCTAGTTACAGTAAATATTTTTAATTTTCGAATTATTGGAGACTTCGGTTCTTAACTCTCGTTCACCCGATTATTCTGTTTTCTAAAAACAGATACTCAGTTCTTAGCTTGAACTGAAAACTTTATATAATCGAATTTCAAAACGAACTGAACGAATTCAGAAGCTCCAAAATAAAATTTGATTACTGATGAGCATAACACTTAGGTTCCGTTCCGCTCTCTCAATAGAGCATCTTCTAAATTTAACTCAATATTATTAATAATATTAAATAAAAATGGCCCAATTTCAATATATTCTCTATACTTGTAAAGGTGTTTGGCTCAATATTTATTAACACGAATAATTCTTTTTTACAGTACGCTTCCAATGATGTTATTTTATACCACTTTCTTTATATTTCACTACAGGTTTGATTTTAATCATAAATTATTTTTAATAGTGTAATGCATTTAAAAAAGAAAAACTTTTTTAATCTTTTTGATATTGATTAACTTCTGCACGTGCGTAAAAAAACTCACGGGTAAAAATACTCATCTGTAAGAAATAATTATTCTTAATAAATTTTTCGTTCAATGGTTTTAATTAAAATTTTTTATGCAATTAATTTTCACCACAACCACATAACTAATTACAATGCGTGGTAAAATTATAATTTGTTTTATTTTATAAACAGTTATACATACATACATACCAATCTACATTACATGCATCTGTTAACATACAGTGCAGCAAATATTTATTAAAATGCTTATGAAAATTAAAATTTACTTCAATTTTATTTTTTATAGATAACTAACTAAAACTCGATATGCTCCGCTAGCCCCATCTTCAACGCCATCTTAGTTACATATTTTACCCGTTTTCCCCAGTTTGTTCCCCTTCCGGTCAAAATCCAATCATTTGTTCCATCCAGAAAGACACAGTAGGCTCTACTTTTCAGCTGCATACAGTCTTGAAACAAACACATATTTATACAGTAGTGCAGAAACCCTTCCCGCGATGCTGGAGCTTTTGTATTGTATAAATATAAAATGTATTCCTCATAAGAAAAATTTAGGGTAATGCATTGAAATTATTGATTTGTTAAGGTTTATAGACCAAGTTCAGAAACTGCCATTCTAACCGTACTCTGCGTATACAAATATTAATATTTGCTTTGTATTGGGGGTGCACACCTACTTATTCAATTTCGCCTATATTTCGACTGATGACTGTATTGACTACGAAGTTGTTTAGACCAAATTCAGAACCTTCCACTATTACCGCTCAAAAGGGAAGTGCCACTCCCTCTTATCCATTTTCTCCCACTTTTTGACTAATGATTAACATACCAAAAAACAATTTATATAGGCGTGGCACCGATTTACAAACCAATACATGCATTGGAAAGGTGTAGTTTCACTCATGGTTTAGCGTCAACTGGGCAGTGCCACGCCTATATAAATTGTTTTATATATATATATATATATATATATATATATATATATATATATATATATATACATATATATATACACTATGCGACCAAATAAAGTATAACGGAAAAATTAAATCAAAATAAAATAAAACGAAAAAATCCATAGAATTGACTAGAACTTTGATTTTGATATCGAATAACTTTTGAACCAATTAAGTTAGCAAAAAATCATTATAAACCATTTTTGTAGAGCGTTAAATTTGCTACAAGAATTATTATGTATCGACATGATCTGTTTATTAGTGCATAACTTATAAAATTACATGCTAATTACACTTAAAACTTTGGCTGTCAAGTTAACTTCTAAGCTAAGAGCTGCAATTTGGTATGATTTTTTTTAATGTTTTTGGAACCTATTTAGAACGATTGCGAAGAAAAATTGGAATATTTCTCAAATAAGGACCACCCCCTAATGCATATAAATAATAATAATAATTTCCTTAACATTCCATGAAGGAATATGTGGCCTTCTCTCAGTCAATGAGCAGCACCCGATTCTATTTTTAGACTCATTGAAAGAGATGTACAGTTTAACGTTGTCTCCGAACCGCAAATGCATTAGCGAAGTTTTCAATAGTAAGTAATATAACTAGTTACTATCTAATGTTATGAGGTGATACTGCTGTTGAACTTTTCCTTTTTCAGATGGTTTGGTCTGGTATTGAACCGAGGACCCTTTGGTTGGTAGACGGATGTCTTACATACCATACCATAGCGGCACCTTAATGCATATATTCATACGAATTACATTTGATTTATTTATTTATTACGTTTTATCTGTGAAGGATAGTGGGTTGCTCTTGTCCCGAAGTTATTCCTTAAATACACAATATTATTGTTATCTTCGGAATACAATGCTGACATATATGTTATGATTAATATCGTATGATTTTTTAAGAGCTTTCGGATTTGATTAAAAAAACACATTTAAGTTGATAGAGCGATCTAAGTATTTATATGCATATAATTCAAATTTAAGAGACGATTTCATGTAAATGCTGACCGCGACTACGCCTCAAATGATTCATACGCTGGGTCCAATTATGACGTACTCTCTCCAACATATCGACCGGTATCGCACGATTAAATTCTTCAATATTGGCTTCCAATGCGTCAAAATTATCGAAAGATGTTAAATCGCTAAAACGTGAAATAAACTTTTAACCGTACTCGGCTCTCAGTTGGGCCATTGTTTCGCGTGCTTGTGGCATGTGGCATAGTCTTGTTGAAACCACATGCCAGCGAAGTCCATCTCTTCCATTTTGTGTAAAAAAAAAAATTTAATCATCGCACGGTAGCGCTCACCATTCACAGTAACGTTCCTGCCTTCGTCGTCTTTGAAAAAGTACGGTCCAATAATGCCACCGGCCCATAATCCACACCAAACAGTGAATTTTTCGGGATGCACTGGCAGTATTGCAATGCTGTTCTCCACACCAAATACGGCAATTTTGCTTGGTCACGTATCCATTCAACCAGAAATAAGCTTCGTCACTGAACACAATTTTCCGATAAGAAAGCATGAATTTTGAGCATGCACTTTGATAATAAAATTCAATATTTTGCAAGCGTTGTTCGCTTTTAAGTCGATTCATGATTAAATTATAGACCAAACTGAGCATATTTGACATTAACATGTTACACGAAAACAGTGAGCTGCCAAAAGGAGTGTTGACAAACAAAAAGTTGCAAATCAAAACACCCGACAGTTCTTTGGCCATTTTAGTACAATTGCTTGTAAAAAAATAAAATTTTAACTTTTTAATAAAACTTTGGGGGTGATTTTCTTCTTTTCTTCCAGTTTTATTTATTGTTTTCTTGATAATTTCTTAAATATATGTTTTAGTTCTCTTACAATACAAGCAAAAAAATTGTGTACAATATTTCAATATTCGATCCGAGAGTGATCGAATGCAGTAATTAGAGCATTCGAACGCTTTCGAAAATTTATTCGATACGTTTTCTTGTTGATCACGTAAGTGGTGATTAGACCCCAGATTTGACTTCAAAATGAGTTATTAATATGCGCAGCTCATTTTTGGCCTAATCCATTGTTTAATAAACAAAATTGCCACATGTTTTGGTTAAATTAATCCACAACAGATGTAATTTCAAGAGGATTGTACTTTGCGCCATATAGCAACAGCAACTATCAACTTATTGAAATCAAAATTTTGCCTCCCAGTTCGTACGATTTAACACTTCTCGATTATTTTGTGTGGAACCACGTGAAGTCCATTGACGCCTTGGAGGTACACATTATTCATGTTATTCGTGACAAGTATTCGCGGTGGCCATATACCAGAAAATTTTTCCAATTAATATTTTATTTCTTGTGTTATTTTTTATATATATTTTCTACTAGCTAAATCCCGGCGTGCTTCTTATTACCTTAACTTAGGTATTATTACCTTAACTATTATCTTAACTATTGTATTTTACCATTTTTAACCATTTTATCACCCGCCGGTCCAAGTCTACGTATTTAGTTTAGCCTATAAATTCTTTCCAGAAAGTCACTATTAAAGTACTGCTTAGCTGTATACAGTCTTCAAAGAAATATACATTCATTTATATATACAGTAAAACCTTGATAATTCAGATAATTGATTGACCCTGATCTAGATTATAAAATTATCTGGATTAACGAATAAAAATTTGGAATATTGTTCTTATACCAAAAATGTTTTTAAAACACAAATCGAATGATATGTTATATATACTTATTAATTATTTAAATAAATAATTACATTTAAAAGTACGAAATAACAAAAACTTATGCACATTTTATAAGAAAGTAATAACGTGTTTCTTTCTTACAAGTTAATAACAATAAAACTATTAAAGCTAGCAAAATAGTTTGTTTTTGCAGCAAAATATGTTTTTGGAGTAACAATTAATAGAGATTAATATTACACAACAGTTTAAAAGCAATCAATCCGGATTGTAGAGTACAAAAAGGAATGTATAACTATGTTCGGATTACCGAATAATCTGGCTTAGCTAAGTTTGGATTATTAAGGCTTTACTGTATATAGATTATTTTTACCCGGTGTGTTACTCTCAATGCGCTCAGTAATTGACTAAGGCTATGTATTGTCCACAAAGTTGTTTAAACTAAATTTAGAAACTCTACTGAATGGTAGTGCAACCATAGTGCACGTTGTTAATTGAGAATCACACCTTAACATCAAGTTCTTTGCTCAACTTAATTTGACATTTTTTTGTTTCAGTGCTTGACAAATTCAACCACGAAGAAGTGTACAATTGAGCAACGGTTTAAAACTATTGAAGCCTTTTACGAAAAAGCCGTTCAAATTAAAATACATTTCGTGCTGTTCGTGATTTTTTTTGGTCAGCATAATCGACGAAATGCGTCCACAATCGGGAGAATTTTGCACTATTTTCAGCAAACCGGGTCTGTAGGAAATGTGGAAACACCTGTGCATACCCGTTCAGTTCGTTCAGCAGAAAACGTTGCTGTTATTCGCGATAGTGTAGCAGAAGAACAGTCAACCTCAAATGGTGAATGGTGTTCGATAGCGCGAGATGATAATGGATTTATTGTGGCCAAAAATTGAGGATATGGAACTGGACCATATGTGGCACCAACAGCATGATGCTACTTGTCACACAGCCAACAAAACAATAGCTCTTTCGGAGTGTTATCTCAGCCCTGGCGATATTAAGTGGCCGCCATGATCATGTGTTTTGACACTGTTAGACTTTTTTCTTTGGGGATATTTTAAAGAAAAATTTTACGTTAACAAGCCAAGATCAATACGAGAGCTAAAGGATAAGATAATTCGACACATTAGCGACACTGAACCTCAATTATGTCTCAGAGCCATTGAAAATATGGATCGACGTTTAGAGGTATGCCATCGAAATCGTGGCGACCATTTGGCTGATATTTTGATTCATACACAATTGTCATTGCACCTTCTGTCATAATAAAAAATATAATGATAATTATCTGAAAATTTGTTGTTTTATTTACAATTAACATCGTGCCTTTTGGTTGGACCACCCTTTATTACAGTTCTCAAAGATATGCATAAATTAAATTTTAATATGTATAGGCAATACGACGGCCACTTATTCAATTCCACCTATTTTTTTACTAATGAAATGTATTGTCCAAGAAGTCATTTAGAGCAAATTCAGAAACTTTAATTTTAACCCTTCTTATAATAAATATATGCGAAAATCAATATATAGTTTGTATAGAAGAAGCGAGCGGTACGCTTCTCCAATTCTGCCCACTTTTTGACTGATGATTTGTATTGAATATGACATCATTTATTGGGTTATTGGACAAACTATGAGTATGGAGCTATATGGAAAAAATTTTGAGACACTTACTGTTACCGTTTTTAAGACATTTACTTCTTACGAGCGTGGCACTATCTAGTTAGAATTTTGGTGTGAAAAATAATTTTCATCCTATCGTCAAACTTACTGAATATACACACCAAGTTTTATAAAATCTGTCAAACCGTTTCTGAGGAGGTTTGTTGCAATCAGAATTTAATATTAGACAAATCATTGAAATTTCTTGTATAAGAATTCAATTTTTATAACTCTATGCTCATTACTGGAGTTAAAAATTAAATTCTTTTGTAGGAGCTATAACAGTAAAAGGACTTTACAATAATAATTTTATATAAAACTGTGCCCTGTTTTTATTAACAATGCCTATTTTTATGGCCTGTACTGTAACCGATAGTGTTTAAAGTAACACATGTTTATGATATTTATTAAGTTTGCGTGTAATAATTATTGTAATGCTGGTGATGAAGATGATGATGTTGCTGCCATATGCTATACAGTTTTCAATTTTTCATTTTAACGTTAAAAATATTTCGCTATAAAAAATTAAATTTTAGTTGGAATAACATATTATATGCGTAAATTGCAATTTCTTATATCCAAATGCTATAATTAAATAATGAAATATTATACAAAACCTCTTTCAATATAAGTACATGCATACTTGCAAAATTACGGCTTTTTGTACGTTTTGGCTTTTACTTATATACATATATGACTTGTATTTTAATTACATGTGTAAATGTGTATTCCTAACAAAGTATTTTAATTATAATCAAGGCATAAGGTATAGCACTTTAATAGAGGCTTTGAAATACATACTTTCTATTCGTTACAATAGGAAAAAAACTATAACAATGAGTTTTATATTCTCAAGCAAATCACAATCGACTAAAAGAAAATTCACTATTTCAAAGAAAAGCTTAGTGTACAGTTACTGAAAAATAATATTATTGTGGGAAGTTTGCAAACATTTTGTTGTAAAATTTCTTAAAAAATAATTAATAACTTTTTATCACGTTATTGTGTGAATAATAAATATTTATGGACAAGAATTCGAAAATTTATTGTTAATTTCTTACATAACAGAATATGAAACAGTATCTTTATGTTTTATTAACACATTAAATCGATCTGATATCTACTAGAACTAATCTTTATTAATTCACACAGCATGAGTTTTTTATATTTATTTTATATGTATGTGAACCATACTATGAAATAATAGTGGTAGTACGAGTAATGTATTCTTTTAAACTCTCCATATTACCACCTAAAAAATGTGATGGATTGCTTAAATCGTTTAATCCGAAATTAAAAATATTTATTTAAAATCTTTTTATTTGCAGAATAAAATTTCATTTCTTAATGTAAACAATAAAATTTAAAATATGTATAATAAATTACAAAAATATTTCTGAAAACATATCAATCAAATTTAATGTAATAATACTCGATTTTATAAATATTTGTTTTAAAATTAATACTGTTTTCAAGACATTAAATACTCGTTAGAGAAATTTTAAGATTTATTAGATTTAGTATGAATGATAAGATGATGCAATCAAGATAAAATTATTTGCAAATTACAAACTGTAATCGAAAATTGGTGCAAAAGCAAACCAACAAATGATTCTCTCAATTTTTGCATAGAATAACAGTAACACATAAATCATTTACGATGAAAGTAAATATTATAAATATTATTCAAAGTGACATAAGTAAGTTTATAAATAAGTGTATCGATTAAGTTTTGTTTAAAAATATATAAAAGGGTATTTTACTTTTACCACATATGTGTTTTTCATATGACTTTGATTACGACCCGAGTCTCGGTAATATAAAAGTTATATACAGTGAAATCTCACATAGGCGGACAATGACCGTCGAGCTAGTTTTGTCCGCTATTTGGGAGGTGTCCGTTTAAGGGAGTGTTACTTGTAATAAGTTCAGAATTTGCTATTAAACCCTTCAATGTTTGAGATAACAACTACTGATGGAGTTTTAATATTTTATAAATTCATTTATATATAATATACTAGAGCAATCCCTCCGGTTTTGCACCTGATTTTTGACTGATGGGGGTAGATAAGGAAAGCTTTAATTCTTACCGTTCTCTATACATGCAAAATTCATTTTTTCTAATGATGGTTTGTATTTACTGCCAAGGTATTTAAACAAAATTTAGACTCTACAACTCTAACCATTCTCAAGATGTACAAAATTCTTTCTTACCATGCCCACTTCGCTCACTTTTGAACTGATGGTTTGTAATATCTAAGAAGTCATTTAGACCAAATTCAGTACCTTCTATTCTGATCGTTCTCTAGATCTTCAAAAACCAATATATAATTTGTATGGAAAATGCCACACCCACTTATTAAACTTCGCCCATATATCGACCGATGATGTGTATTAACTAAAAAGTTATTTAGATCAAATTCAGAACCTGCCTCTATTGCCGTTCTAAATATATACAAAAATCAATATTCACTTCGTATAGGAGATGCTACGCCCACTTATCAAATTCGACCCAAATTTTGACTAATGATTTGTATTGACAACAAAGTTATTTGGGCCAAATTTTGAGACTCTTACTATTACAGTTTTAAAGATAGAGACATATACTATATTTACAAATTTTAGCCACACAGCAAATGAAAGCTTTCTACATATGATTTTTATATACACAGTTTTAGAAATATTTTCTAACTCACACAAAGTTTAAATGTTGTAACAAATATCGTTTTCAAGTAAAACTTATGCAATACAAAGGGGTTTTCTCTAACTTCAATAACTCGCGTATCAAAGGACCTACAAAAACCGCATATATATAAAAACCTTGGTATTGACTTCACCTTTCGCCTAAGGGCGCAACGATTGGCGCATTTCAGAGAACATCAATTTCAAAGCATTTTATATATATAGATACAATTATAAATACATATATCCAAGACTTCGTAAAAAAAGATTTTGTAGATGACAGTGTTTTAAAAATATTAAAGAACAATTTCTAAGTTAAATGAAAAAATAATATCAACTGCTGAATTTGAAAGAATTTATAGATTATAGTCTGCTTACAGTTTGCTCTTCTCTATTACTGTTGCATGTTTTCTATATGCATTTCTAAACTTACTAATTTGTTATAATCAGTAAAATCATTTTTTGCAAAAGCTTTTAGGAATTTGTTGTAGTGCTTCATCGTAGGAGTTTATTGCGTTACTTTCTTGCACAAAATTCTCCTCTTCTGAATCGCTTAACATTTCTTCATCATTATTAACTTCATCAAAGTTTATTTCTATACTGTCATTTTTAATGCATGCATTGTTATCTATGTTTACAAATTCTACAAAATTAACGTTTTCAAACTCTGCAACTGTATGAAAATTTAACAGGGTTGATAATGGTAAGTCATCTTCAGCAACAAATTCTTGAAGAGCGCGATTTTGATGCATAAAACCTGCTTTACGAAAACAGTTTTTGATCGTTGTACCTTACATATTTTACCAAGCGTCTTTAATATAACAGAAAGCGTCAAGTATATTATTGGTTTTTGAAAGTTCTGAAATCGAATTGACTCGATTCATTTTTAAAACTATGTGTTTTAAAATAAAATTTCTACAATACAATTAACTTTAAAGTTTCGTATTATTCCTTGGTCTAAAGGTTGGCAAACTGAAGTTAAATTGGCTGGTAAAAAGCTAATAGAAACGTTTGCCAACGATAAATCCCTAGGGTGCGATGAAGCGTTGTCTAAAAACAAGAGAATTTTTCTATTGCAGGAATTCATTTTTCTATCTACATACTTATATATAGTAAAAAATGCACTTTAATAACTGTCTTATTAAGAAAAAAAATAATTGCCAACTAAGTTTAAAGAGAAAATCTGCGTATTACACAATGCATATGTATTTGGTTCATATTTTAAGTTTTTAGGAAGGTATTTAAGAAAAAATTATTAGGTGTCTTGAAAAAAGTACTGTCCGCGTCCGGCCACGAGAGAGTCTGATGGAGGCTATTTTGTACCAAAATTCTCATCAAAGGCATGGGACCAGAAAATTCGTTCGCTTTCGCGGAGGTGTCCGGGAGGGAAGATTTCACTGTATACTAAATTTTAAGAAGATTGAACTACATTAAGAAGTTTGACAAGATTTGCAGAAATAATTTAAAAACAATAATATTTTTCAGTATTTTGTAGTTTTATTAGCAAAACTACTATAGAAATAAAAAGTTTCAAATAATGTCAAGACTACAATATGAGATCAATACTAATATATTTGGCATAATAAATATGTTATACATGTTATATATGAAAAAAAACATCTTTGAAATCAAACCAATTTGTGCTCTTTAAAGCTTGTTATTCTCCATACCATTCTATTCTATCGTTCTATTGAATATATTAATTTATTAGAAAATATTACTTAAAATTATGCGGTGTAATGTAATGATAAAAATACGAATTAAAAAACAATTTTTTATTTTCTTTAATAATCCATACATATAAATTGTCCACCAAATAATTTTTTTTTTTTTTTTTTGAAAATGCTATAAAAAAACTACTGAATATTTTCTCAAATTTCTTTTTTTATTTGAAAGTACAATCCTTCCGGTTAATAATGGAAAATAATTTCATTTAAATAACTGCCTCGGCTGGCCATGCAGTAGCCTACCCGTTCGGTCCAATTTTTAAGCACATTATAGATTGTGTGCAGCTGTATTTCACCAATGGCTTCACGAATATTGTCCTTTAAAGCGTCAATTGTTTCTGGCTTGTTGGCGTAACACTTATCTTTGACGGCACCCCACATATAATAGTCCAACGGTGTCAAATCGCAGCTCCGAGGTGGCCAAACGACATCAGCTCTGCGGCTGATAATGGATCTTCAAAAACAGGGCGCAAAACATCGATTGTAGCTTCGGCTGCGTGGCACGTAGCGCCGACCTGTTGAAACCAAATGTTGCTAATATCTTCCTCTTCAATTTTTGTGAACAAAAATTCGTTCAACGTGGCCCGATGACGATCGCAATTGACTATAACGACCACTCCTTGCTCGTTTTCGAAGAAAAATGGCCCAATTACGCCTCTGGACCAAAAACCGCACCAAACAGTGACTCGTCTTGGGTGTATCCGCTTTTCAATGTATGCGTACAATTTTCCTTGTTTATATACCCGCCAAGATTTTTTGGTAAATCGGCATCTTCTGTAAGTCGATCGCAGGCCCACTTAGCGAAGCGTATTCACAACCATAATCGTTCAGCGGAAGGATAAAACTAATTATCTGTCAAATCAGACATAAGCTAAGTGTTATCATCCACGAAGTAAGCACTAGTTGAAAAAAAAAAAAAACGTTAAATAGCGGACCCTTTATAACAAAACTGGTTTTTACTTCACGACTCACTTACGATTTTACTTCTTATAAGCTCTCTTCACACCAATAAACTCTTCACATAAACTCGTTCGCGGAGTACCAAATAAACTGACTTCTGTCCGCATCGGCGTTCTCTTTATATGGCAGAGTAAACAATACTTCGAAAGCTCTTCAACTTCTTGATATTTTAGGATAGATTTCATTTCTTTCCTTTACTTTCTTTTTAGTTCTTATTAAGCCATGCGGATGTATACCTCTACTTTTTTTTGATATTGTTTGTTATTTGTTTTATTTGCTGTCTGTTTTGTTGTTGCCGTTTACTTTTATTTACTACATTTCTATCCGCGTTGTTGTTGGCGATTTGATTATTTCTACACAGGTACGTAGTTATTTTTGTATTTACTGTTCATTGTACTTCATTCTCTTGCACTTTAAAGTCATCTTCATAGCTGTTGTTATAAGCTGCGCCTTCAGGATAAGTGGCCTCGGATTTTATTATTGCATCGGAATTTTCCTGGGGTGTTTCGATCTCATCAAATCCATTTATTCTTTCATTAGCTGTGTTCATGGCTAACACTCTTGCTTTAACACCATCAACTCTTTCGCTTATAGCCTCATATATTTCTTCCAGCTTTTCATTTGTCGCCTTTGTTGCCTTAGAAGCTTTTTCCGACACTTTTTCGATTTTGGACACTTCATACAAATCGAAACTCCGGCAAAACCCTTCGCTGCTGTGTTTCCAATTTTGCCATCAGGGCGGCAAGCCACTCTCCACTACTCGTTGGTTCTTAGAGCTTCATTTTGATTTCTTCTTCTTTTTATTTTAAAGATCTGCAATCCCGGTTTTGACACCAATTGTTACGGTTTTACCTTTTAAAAATATTTTTGACACCCTTTCTTGCACTTGCATTTTCATGCAACGATAACACCGATGGAGCAGGAGATGTCCACATAATCATTGATTTACTACCCCGAAAAACTTTTTTTAAACATATTATTTCTGTGGTCTAACCAGAAAATTTTGTGGCTGAGTTACAGAACATACAATAAAAAAGTAAAAGACTTAATGAAGATCAAAATCAAAATGAAAAGGAGAAAACTCACCCAACTTCCAGTTTAATAAACGTTTCGTACTTGTTCTTTGCTGTTGTACCTGATAAAAGAAAAAAACAAATATTTAAAATTTAGAGAAAGTCGAGTAGGTTTGTGTGCATGTTAAATATCATATGGTGTGTGGAAAATTTGTTCTTAGTAATGCGTGAGTTTTACACGTTTCATTCTATCCCCCTTTTTCATTTTACGTTTTTTGTATTTTTAAGTTAAAAGGAGGTTAAACTACAACTATATAATGAAGTGTTCAGAATACATTGTTAAGATGGGATGATTTAGATGAAAAAATAAAATTAAAACATGGATTTGCTACACATATTTACACAATTCAATAGACATACAGTGTGTCAAGAATAAGTTTACACATTGAAAATTATTAAGTACATACAACTTCATCAACAATCAAATGACACTTTTTACTTCTTAATAAGGACTTTTTGATTTATTATAATAATATACATATCTTCTAAAATCTTAATCAAAAAATAAGACAAGTTTAGTTCAAAACACATAAAAAATTTACAAAAGACTAATTTTACTCACATTTTGTATTGTCAACTAACTCTTTACACAAAAATGAAATGAATGAATTTACGAAATTTTTTTATTAAGGCCTTACGGCCAATTCGCTCGTTCAACTTTAATCTTCTCTTTTTTTAGCTTGATTTTATACATTGAAATTAAAAATCGTATACCTAGAGTTAAAAAGAAATATTTATATTAATTTTTAAGGCATTAATAAATAAGTGTATTTATAAAATAAAAATGGTAAACAACAATAACAAAAATATTAAAAATTCATAGGAAAAAATTCTACATACAGCTTACAAAAAAAAAAAAAAAAATAATAATATTTAAAAATTGTATATATAGAAAATAAGACTTTTACTTTTAATATTTGTTGGGTCCACCTATGAAGACGACGTGGCATTGATGTCACCAAATTCTCTGTAATAGAAGGTGTTATTTCGGCCCTTGCACGAATAAGGGCAGTTTTTAATATTTCACGGTTACTAATGCCAATTTTTTTGTAAAAAAGGTCCCATATTTGCCGTATTGGGTTTTAGTCTGGTGACTGGGGTGGTGTATTTAGCTGTTTTGAAGCATAGTAAAGAAGCCAGTCTCAAAAAAGTGCTCAGTACGGTTACGGCCGTTATAAGACATTGGTATCCCAGGCACAAGGTATTAAAAGATGCTTCAAAATTCATTGTAATATGATTTTATAATGTTGGCGGTCAATATTACCACCGAATAGAGCCAAACGAACCATTTTATTTGACGCCATGGCGCTCAAACAATAACGTTGCCTCGAATATGTTTGATTGTAGGTATATCATTCTTTGGATCAAGTGCACTGTTTTGTTTTCTCCAAACTTTTAAACGGCAAACTCTTCCCAAAATGATATATCTATTTACTTTCGTCGGTAAATATAACGCGATTAAAAAAATCCATATCGTTGTCAACATGTGCTCTAGCAAACTCGAGGCGAAACGATTCTTTTCTGAAATTAGTGGCTTCTTGCGTGCTATTCTGCTATGAATTTCATTGTCATGTAAAACTTTTATTATTGTTCGTGGAGCAACAATTTGATTTCCGCGAATTTTGGAGCGTTTATTATCGGATCCTGATGGACTAATTTCACAATACTGGTAACATCACGTCTCGAAAGCTTCTTAGGTCTATCAGATTGTAGTTTATTATCGGTGCTATTGTTGTTGTTATAATTTATAATGATCGTCTGTAGCACGACTGAATTTTGTTGTCTTAGGAATTTCTTTATATGATTTATTTTTCTTTTGGAGATTTACTACCATCTTTCAAACTCAAATATGTATCTCTTTTCGATTTGCCATGTTCGAGGATAAAAATTCAAATAATATCTTCTTTAGTTATCACTTTGTCGACTCCAACAATTGTAATTCCTTTGAATTTGAATAAATCAACAAAGTTGACTATTATTTCCCTATTATTCTATTTGATATTAGTAGTTGCACGTTCTAAATATGTGGACTTCTTCCTGCTAATTATTATGTTTTTCTCTATTAAATTCTGAGTTATAAATTTTTCATATTATTTTTTTTTTCAGATAATCTTAATTATAATTACCTTAAACATTGGTATAACATCTTTTTCAAATATCGCCACCAATTCTAGAAAACTTCAAAATCGTAGGGTTTATATAGATCTTTTTCCTTGACTGTAGGTAAAATATATATTATATGCATAAACTCATTCTTGACATACTGTATCTGCCACTGCTTATGTTATAATGGAAAAATTTCTTTTGTGTAAAGAAAACATCAAATGATTTATAGTATTTTTCAATATTTGTCGAGTTTATTAGATGGTGTTTAACGTTAAGGAATTTTCATTTTTTATTCCATGCATTTTCTTCCGCTTTGTTATTCCAACGATGTCAATGATATAAATAATAATACAACTAACGGAAGGAAATATTAATACATGGTTCTTTCATCATATAATTACAAAAATAAAATGGGCATATTTTTTGTTACTTACTGTATAAATTTATTCCATAGCATAGTCTTAGTTTATACCATTTCATGGGGTAAATATTTAGATTCGATTGTCGTTGATAAAAATGTTTTTGAATCGTTTCATTTGTTTTTAATTTATAAATTTCCTAATTTTCCAAACATTTATCTTCTAGTTGTACAATGTAATAGAATCACATAGCGTAAACAAAACGCATAAATCTATCAATGATTTCGAATAGAAAATATGCGACAATTTCAGCATATGTAATCAGCTTAACTGTGTAAAAACTTATGTCTAAAATAATACAAATAAATATGTTTTTATCACAATAAATTTAATTTTTTATTTCAAATAAAACAATGTCTGTGTGAGATATCATCGAAATTATTCATTCGTTTGAAAGGAATATCTTTACCATTATATGTGGAAAACAACATGGATGACATGCATCTGCAATATTTTTTCTTCCATGACACAGAAGCATATTGGCCGATGGAGGTACCGAGAAAATTAGTTCAGTAAAGCTAGAGCTTCATTTGGATTGTTATCTCCCATCTGGTAGAAAGACAGCATAAGCTGACGCACTAAACCATGAGTATTTGACTCCAACGTAAAATCGGTTTTACTTCATGGTTGTCATCACCATAATCTTGCAAACCACTGTCTAATACGAATACTGCGAATTTTTAGGCCACGAGTAATAGCAAATGAACCGATGGAGGTGGCAACTGGAATACGCAAACGCTATGGATTGCTCACTTACGATGGATTACTTTTTAACAAGTGGAAACTGGTCGACGACCGCAGATTACTTGGAGACGTTCAAGATGAGTACTCCTTACTATATATGAAACGAGCTTAGGACTATAGCCCAGTATCGAATGCGATGGAGAATGGCTATAGTTGGTGTCCTATGCTTCAGTAAGGGTTAAAGCGAAATATCATAACCATCCAATTCGACCTAAGAATTCGACGCTGACGGATGTCCAGACCAACTTTGATTTAAATGAAATATGGGCCGATGACACTGCAGCCCAAAATTCACACCAAACAGTGGTTTTCTCGTTATACACTGGATAATCTTAGATTTTATGTGGACTGTTATAGTTCCTATTTCAACAACTGACGCACCCATTCATCGAGAAGTGGGCCTTAATGTTAAGGATGATTTTCTATAAAAAAGTCACTAGACAACATCTGCGGAGTTTGAGTTTTTGTAAGCGATGCGAAATCGACTCTACATATAAAAATACTTGAGTACGCGCATACGCAAGTATGTGTATCAATGGTATGGAAAAATATTGAGAGTACATTAAGTACTCATGTGTATAATAAGTATACACATGACATGCGTGTATGGATCAATAAAAGAAATAGTATGCTCCTTTACATCAATGTTAATGTTTTTTTTTTTTTTTTTTTTTTTGAGATAGGTTTATATATACAATCTATGCCCAAAAAACAATCCAAGACAGAAAAAATTGTATTTTAAAAATTAAGAAAATGTCTAGAATTTTTTTAACAAAAATTATAAAACCATTTATAGAAAAACTTGATACTTCAGCATAAAAAATCAAAGGGTTATTGCGTTTGTTATTTCATGTTTTAACTCCCATTGCAATATCTTGTTTTTTTTTTACTTTGGAAAAACCCTTTGAAGAGCACTACTTGCTTTAAAATTCATTAAAAAACTTGTGCGAAATGTTAAAAAAAAAATCTTTTTTTTTTTCTGTTTCATGGAAAAACATTGTCGTACATAAAATATATGTTCAAAGGCACATATGCAAACGCTTATAAGAATATTTACTATCTTTCACTTATAAAAAATTTACTACAATTTTCATATACTTAAATGGAAGATAAAAATCAAAAAATATGGGGCAATAAAAATGAAATCCCAAAATTAGACAGTAAATAATAAGCCAATCGAAGTTTTCACGATTTCATTAGCATTTGAACTTTTGAAGTGTGCAAGTCTTAATAATAGAGAACTGTGTCGAAATTTTAAAGAAAATAAATCAAGAACTTTACAAAGTGCTACGAAAAACTAGAAAGAGTGTCATATGGTCTTGTTTTCTTCAATTTGGAAAAGAGGATGGATCTATAGAGATGACAAGAGGGTAAATAACGGCAAAATGCGTAAATTGGATATATTATATTGACATATTTATTTTTACCACAAAAAGAAGTTTGAAAGAAGTGTACAATGATGGGTACTAGGAGAATTGGAAGGTGTTTCTTCAAACGAATTAGCAGTATTGATGATTTCATCGTCAGCCTCATGTGTTTATTGCAGAGATTCCAATTATCTGGTATAAAACATACTTTTCTCGCATTATGTGTAGTTAATTTGTTTCGTTTTTTTTTGAGTTGATGAAAATCCTCTCTAGCTTTATAGTTTTCTGGGTCCACCATTAGATTCGTATTAAAATTGGTACCCATATCATAAATTAACTGCATCACAATTATATAATTGGATGAAGTTAAGTCGTGCTCTTGACTATTGGTATCAAGAAAACAAGCAGCCAAATATATTGAAATGATGTTTTAGCTGATTGACAAAAAGAAGTTGCCAGTTGCTGCATTTCGAATGCTTTTTAAAAATTAAAAAAAAAAAAAATGTAGCCGGTATTTACCTGGTATTTACCCGATATGTGGGTAAATACCGGGTAGAATCCCATCTCTATGGATATATTTTACAAGACAGAGTATACTGCCAAAGGTGCTGAAAGATTTTTGGATTTGTAAGGAATCAAACATCAAATTTTAATTAACCATAAATAAGTGCGTTCACTCAAGTAAATACCGAAGAGAGATACGCTTGCTTTGCAGCATTCAGGGATCTTACTATAGAAGAATATCGTCCTTTTAGTAGCGTGTAGGCTCCGGTTTTCGTAAATTAATTCAAAAGTGGCTACAAATTGGTGGAAAATATGGTGCAAATGTTGATGTAGACATCTTTATTCCCAGCGCAAGGACATTGTCACAAAAAATCCATTAATGGACACAGAGAAAAATAAAATAAAATCACATATACAGAATCTTATTACCATTGGTGATGCTACAATTACACTTGATATGTGGAGCGATGATTTCATTAAAATAAATTTCTTGTGTACCACTTGGAAGTGTAACCAAGTGAACTCCGAACTTCTGGACAGCGTTGCCTGAATGATGATTTTATCATATTTTTGGTGATTTTTCTTACCATATTTTTGGTGATTTTTTTTTTATCAAAAATATGATTTGATGATTTTTATATCAAACGACGATTTTTTTAGCCTGAACAAATTATAATTTTTCTAAAAAAAAAAATTTTTAAATTTTTAAAACCAAAAAAATTTGTTTCAATCAACTTGTAGTTTATTGTTTTTGTTTGCTATGTACCCTGTATCTGAGCCATACAGAAATGTATCATTGCATTTTTAAGAAATATAATTGTTAAATAACTTTCTTTTAAGTTTCATAAGAAGAAGAATTTAGTACAAAAACGTGTCAATTATGTATGTATGTATGTATATTTATGTTCATATATACCATTTGTATGTAATTACATTCAATGAAACTTTTTAGATGAAGAAAATTTGATTTTAATATAATTTTTACGATTTTGTTTAAAAAGAAATTTAATGTCTTGAACCTTCAAAAATTATATGTGAATAGGAAATTACTTAAATAAATTTAACAGGATTAAAAAATGTTCCCAACTTAATTGATGAGAAGGATATTTAAAATTTAGATGACGAGCTTAAGAACTTTGTCTCGTCAACTTTAATAATAATTGCATGATCTTGGCGGCCAAGTGACTGCTTCAAAACGTGGGATAAATTGTTCAACAAACTTTTCCCCCAATAGGTTCATGGTATCGCGTGTGGCATGGCACCATCTTGTTGAGGCCACATGTCCACTAAGTCCAATTCTTTCACTTTGGGAAAAAAAATCCGGTAATCATCGCATGATACCTTGTTCCATTGACTGTAACGTTGGGATTTTCATCTTTCACAAGCCGCACCAAACAGTGCACCTTTCAGGGTTTACTGGCAGCTCTTGAACTGCCTCTTGTTGCTTTTTCAACCAAACTCGGCGATTTTGTTTATTGGCGTACCCATTTAGCCAAAAATGAACTTTTAACTTTTTATCACTAATCTATATACATAAAAGAGGACTATAAAATGCGTTATTATTGATGTTCTCTAAAAATACGCCAACCGACTTTACTTTGTAAGCCCTTAAGCGAAAGGTTAAGTCAATACAAGGTTTTTATGTATATGCGGTTTTTGTAGGTCCATTGGTTCGTGTGTTATTGACGTTAGAGTGAGCCACTTTGTATTGCATTTTAATTTTGTGTGAGTTAGAAAATATTTTTAAAACTTTGTATACAAAAGGCATATGTAAAAAACTTTAATTTGGTGTGTGGCTTCGCTATTGTTGAACTGGGCGGTGCCACTCCCATATATAATTTGTGTTTATATGTCTATACCTTTAAAATGGTAATAGTAAAATAACCTAAATTTGGCCCATATAACTTTGTGGTTAATACAAACAAATCATTCAAAAATTGGCCGAATTGCACAAATGGAGTAGCACCGCCCATACAAAGTAAATATTGATTTTTGTATATCTTTAGAACGTTAATAGTAGAAGGTTCTGAATTGGATCTAAATAATTTCGTACTTAATACACGTAATCAGTCGAAATATGGGCGAAAAAAATGAAAAGTGGATGTTGCATCTCCCATACAAATTAAATATTGATTTATGTATTTCTAGAAAAAAATTAGATGGCAGATTCCGAGTCTAAATGACTTCTTAAATAGCACAAACCATCAGTTAAAAAGTGGGCGGAATCGGATAAATGAGCTAGGGACCTTCCATATATATTAAATAATGATGTTAGTATATCTTGATAATGGTTAGAGTTGAATTTTCTAAATTTGGTTTAAATAACTTGGCAGTCAATACAAACCACCGTTTAAAAACAAAAATAGGGAATTTTTATTTATCCGTCCACATCAGTCAAAAAGCAAGTACAGCGGGAGGGATTACTCTAGTTTTGACTACAAAATTCAAGAATTTGAAATTCTTGTTCATTTGTTAGTCTAGTCATGGCATGATGTCACGAACCTTTTTTCGCACACAGAAAAACCTAATAAAAAAAAAATCATCTTATAAAAGTCTTGAAGTTTAGTTAATACTTAGTTTATGTGATAAGACATCTGTATTTTCTTTATTTAAAATTAATTTTTATTACTTTTATGTTTTTGTTATAAAATAAAAAATAAAAGCAGAAACGATGATTTTTTTTCAAAATGTGATTTTGCTTTCGCCAATTGATGACTTTCCTAAGCTTCTGGCAACGCTGACCACAACTCTTCTTTCATGGACACCTATTGCCACATCCTAGGAATAATTTCCTGTTGCACATTATAACTTTGTTCAAACATGTGATTTATAGAAAGCAAGCACGCATTCTTTATATCGTTCTAGAATTCATCAGCGTTCCCTTTTATCAAATTTGATAATGGAAAGGAATGTGAGCAATGCAAAAAACTGACAAAACAGCTGCAATATTGGATATTTTTCTCATACCAGGACTCCATGTTTCTGTTGATGAACAACTTTATTGTTACCGTGGAGGCATTGGTCTTACCCATCAATTCCTTCCAAACTAGCGAAGTATGAAATTAAAGTTTGGTGGTTATGGTCTGCCATATTTTCTTACCCTATTAGCGGGAATATCTATAGTGATTTTTCGCCTTCTGTGGGTAGAAAAAAATTCGAGGCAAGCGAGTTGTAAAAAGATTTGTCGTTTAATATACATATGTATATACATATTTCGAAGAAGTGATTATAATTTAGATTCTTAGTTGATGTCTGACTACAGTTTGTGAATATTAAAACAGTAAATAAAAGAAGTAAATTTGTTTTGAACGAATTTTCAAATTCCAAAGGTAAGACATCTTTAATTATATCTCTTATCAAATTTGTTGCATTGTTACGAAAATAAAAATGCCTAAAAAGAAAATATACCACATCAGGGACTGTATTGTGAGATTTTAGCTACAAACTTTATTGGTTTCTGTCAAGGCTCTTGTGTATCTGTCACTGTCATAATTATCTGTACTATTAAGCGTGCTACCACTTGAATGTTTAACGGTGTTGCCAGTTCGACTCCTTTTTATGTATTATAATTTTACATTTTCTTAATTTAACCTACATAAATAGAAATTTGTAGTAACTACAAGAATATTCGAAATTGATAATGAATTACTATAAAAGGTGACGTACTGCGTTTGGAGATATAGTTTCCGTTATGCAGTCATAAAATAAAGTCGTGTTTAGGCGTAAAGAAAAGTGTTATACAAACGAATATTAAGTGGTGTTTATTTTATTTTGACTCAATTAAAAAGAACTTAAACGTTTCAAAAAGGTTGAAACGTAACAGTATGTTATTTCTTTTTTTAATTACTTTTATTGTTGTGCTACACAATAATTTAAATATCGCACACTAAATCATGAACAGTCAGAAGAGGCAATAAACTGTTTTTAAGGACATGGTTGTTATTATATAATCAAATTGAGTTCCACAATGAAAAAAACCGTCTTAGAAGAAAGTTCACCTTTTTTAATTTTCTGATGTGATTTTGTGCAATAACTTTGTAAATAAAAGTTAATTTTGAGTTGAAGCTATTTAGTCGGAATTCTTTCACTGAATAGTGGTTATTATAATTCCAAATTACAATGTTTCTTTAACTCGAAATATGTTTTGATTAACTTAACACTTTTTTCATTAATAGCGTCACAATTCGAAATAATACTATTTATGTGAAAAAAAAAATACTCAATTAATCATAATCTTACTGTTGTCTTTAGTTGATAATGTACATGCGTCAAAAGAAACATAAAAGCAGACATAACAACATTTTCTCATGTAAGTGATATAGTGATGCAAACCAAATTCATGATTTAGTGTGCGATATGTACATATATTTTTATTATCTATTCCATGGTATGTCTGGTGTAGACGCAAAAATTAAAAATTTTAAAATTTAATTTTTAAAGTTTATAAAAAACAATATTTTAGGAAAATACTCGAGATCTCAGGTCGGTAAAAAATGTTAACATCTTAAAATATATCAATTGAAAAATGGAAAACATTACTGCGTAACATAAGGGTTAAAAGCGTAAAAACAGAATTGTATGTATGTACTTCAAAAAGAATCAAATACATTGCAAGTTTTTCCTACCATTTAAAAAATGTATCTCTAGATTGTCACAAATTGGCTTTAATAATATTGCGCTAATACGTATGTATAAACTGATTTTTCGACTACAGAATAAATCATTAGTCTACTATTAGAACTATTGAATTTAAAAAAATCCATTTATCGTAAAATAATAAAATGTTTATGTCTACTTCGGTGTAAATTATAAATTTAACAATAAACATCATTATATTCATTCACATGGAATATCATTAAAGCCACTCCTTTCGTAGATAAAAACACATTATGAACGAACAGTACAATAGACTTTTAAAATGCAAGCAAACATTTCATTGTACTAAATACTCAAAGATGACATGCATTTGTATTGTTTATTTTCTATTTATTAATTCCCTTCTAGTCCACACAATTAGCGAGACATAATAGTTGAGACAGAATTAAACTAAATTCTGTATATAAAGATGGCTTCACTTGGTGTAATGATTAATGTTCGTCACACTGTACTTTTGAGTCTACATACGGGTACGTGTTTTTTCTGGTTGAATGTCATTTTGTTTTTGTAAGCATCTCTAATTCTTACTTCAAGCAACTGCCACAACTGCTAACAAGTACAACAATTAGTCCGCAAAGAAAAAAATCTTTTCTTTAATTTTTATATCTCGTCTGTCTGCCTTCAAATTCTCATTTTTAACAACTCATGCGAAGTATACGCCAGCCTGGTATTCTTCTAAATATATTACAGGTGAAAGTAACTGAGTACGCATGTACACACTCAATTGTTTGTTGTAATTACCCGAAAAGTAAATACTTTCACGGATGGTTCATAGACATAATTGACAGACTAAAAACTGAGATACCCCATTAAAGTATAAGAACAGCATTGCTCTGCAATTCATATCAATAGATGAAATGTTAAAGAATAGTTTTAAATAAATATTGATACACTCACTAACTGTGTAGAGTTGCACAAGTTGCCATTATAGTACCAGTAATAAAATAATTAATTTTGGAGGGAGAGAAAAAGTTGATGTCGCTGTTATTGGTTTTTCTTAGTTACAAAAACGTGGGAATATTGATCAAATGAGTTGTTAATATATTTTAGTTGTACATAGTTATTCTTGTAATGCTTGTTTTTAAGCAATTTTGTTATGATGTTTGTGCCACAAAGTGAGTCAAAAGAAAAAAATAAAAATTTATGAAACCAATAACAGGATGCATAAACGACATCTATCTCTAACTGTATTGTCACTACCAATGTAAGTGTCGTTTAAAAAATATTAAAATTAATTTTAAACAGAAAAATTAAAAAGTACATTCACGTCTTATGTTTCCGCTGTAGTAGTAGAAGGAAACATCAGAAATACGACAGGTTAAAATATTTTTAAAGTTGTTTCTGATATTTTGTTTTTTAAATCCTCTTAATTTTTTCAAAAGTCCCATGACTTCCAGGTTTCAATGAATGATCACGCTCTCCACAAAATGATTGCCGCGTTTGCTTATAATCGATCACAAACACAATCGTGTCGCAGGATTTTTGCATCATTTTGTAATTGTGGACGAAACATCGATACACCACAATACGACAGAGACCAAACAGCAATCAGAACAGTGGGTTTTTGGGGTGAATCAATACCTAGGTGGGTTTGTCAGATAACAAAGTCATGTCGATCGGTTTTTGTGCGCCACACTGGCTACTACCAAAGGGTAAAAGCATCAATAGTAAACTTATTGGTTCGATTTAGTGAGGAAACGATCGCATTTTGCCAAGGTTACACACATGTGCAGTTTCTATGAAAAAAATTTATGAATTTAGCTTTCAATCGCTCCCTTATACGCTCTATTCTCCAGAATTAGCCCTAAGTATCTATTTATTGTTTTCTAACTTGAAGAAAAGGCTCGGCAGAAAGTAATTTGTCCAAAGGTGGCCAAAGTAGGACTTGAGAGCCGAAGTCAATCGGCTTCCGAACGAAAATAAAAAAATTCAACAGAGAATAAGAAATAAACAACAATTTCATTCAGTTGCGTGACAGCTTTTGATGAAATCAGATGTATGTATCTCGCTTTGCATATTAAAATTGCTTATTTGTTTTGTTGTTAACTTTTTAATTTTTGTCTTCAACACACATTGCAAACATTTTCTTTGGCCATCCCTGAATTTGATTCTAATGATGAAATCATATCACAAATAATTTTTTTTATGATCTCGACAAATCTTAGTTGTTAAAGAGATACGAAATAGAATATATTTTGAACAAAGTGTATACATAAAGCTCATGTTGAATTTTTTTTTTTTTTTTTTTTGTAATCCAAAAACATGTATTTCGTTCAAGAAGTTACAAACTTATTAACCTACCCTCGTACTTTCAAAATTGCCTAAACATTGTATATCTGCTAAAGTAGGATACAATTTTGATTTTTAACATCAATAGAAAGCATTAAAACGAGATTTGAAATGATTAATCATTTAGAAAAGTCTGCAAACGTTTACTTAAGCAAAAACAAATTTATTGTATACTATATTATAAAATATAAATATAAAAAGTTTTAATACACATTTTTAAATGAATGCAACTTTCGACAAATCAACAAATGACCTCCATTTCTATAAAATACAACCGAAACATGACTGGAATTATTTTTTAAAAATCCGAGTTCAAATCGCAATTCAAAAAAAAAATGGGAATCATCATAAAATGTAAAAAGAAAAGCTTTAAAATTTGTCACGTTTTGATTTTGTTTCGCTTGTTACAGTTACCAAGTTCAGAACATAAACAACCCTTTCTGCCCCATTCGATTCCGTAGACTGCAGAGAATATGACAAGCAAGAATTTTAATTTATGGATGGTGGTAAAGAATTGTGGAAAGTTTTTTTTTAGCAACGAAACAAAAAGAATGGAAAATTCAAATTTTTTAATATTCTAAACGAGTCCTTTGGTACTCTGAACACAATTTGATTCCATTAGCTTTCAATGCCTTTTATTTTTATTTTTTTATTCAAAGAAAAAAAAAGTATTACTGTCGCCTTGGGCAATAATTTAAAATAAGAAGTCAAAAATAAAAGAGAAATTCTGCAGTTAATGGTTATCGTCGACTAAGTGTGTTTAATGTTTTTCGAACCCTTTTTTTAAATGGGCAACTATTTTATTATTAGAGTTGTGTGATTTGACTTTTATTTGATTTTTTAGTCTCAAGCTTCTACAACGTAATTTCTAACAATTTAATTTTCCAATTAAAGATTTTATCGTAAAGTTAAAGGGCTAAAAAAGTAATAATTTGAAAATGACTTCCTTTAATATAATAAACGAAACGTATTAATATATTTTCGGTTAATTTTCCAAGTTATTGAAAATTGCGGTCTTACTTGGTCAAGCGACATTCTAATTTCAATCATAAACGGAAATTAAGACAGGCACAGTCAAATGACTTATTTTCATATTAATTCTAAAGGGAGTGATACATTGGCAAACATTTATTTACAAACATCGCAAATAGCCAATCGCATGCAAGGAAAAGTAAGTTATCCATGTATGCGATTGGCTATTTCCAAAGTTTGCAAACAAATGTTGCCAATGTATCACCCGCTTAAAACTTCTTTGTTAATAAATATGTGTATGTATCGAATTTGCAGATATATATATATACCACTGTCGACCTTAATCATCATACGATTGCATTTTCTTAACGTTTGCAGCTATTGGTTTGTATGAAATTTTTTAATTGTATTTTTCATTTATCTTTGAATTTATATTGTGAATTCAATTTTTGCTCTACGCAGTAAATTAATTTGAAAGTCAGAATACTGTGCAACATATGGAGTTTTCCTTTCAGAAAAAAAGTGTTCCACTAAAAAATTTAATAGAGGAAAGGGTGCACACCATGACACTGTGAACACATAGGAAGAACTGCCATAGATCGGAGGTTATTCCGGCCCTTTGTTCCTTCTAGGAGCAATATAACGTTGTATATCAACTCTCGTAAACACAACTGCCGGATGGGACATTTTTTTAACGGAAAAAATTCAGCAATGTAACTAATATATGAAATGCTGGTGGCCAAATATGAAAATGGGTTAAATGACCCCCGACCGTCTTTCTAGTCTTAAATAAAAATTATAAAATCTTAATTTAAAACATTCATGGACGCTATAAATTTTAAAAAGGTGCATAGAATGACACTCAATTTATTTTGAAATTGGCTGTTTTTCCGGAAATTTGATTAAAAGTATTTCGTAAGATAAGATAATACGAAAATACTTTAGGAATTAGTTGGTCGACACCTTAAGATGTATTATATAAATTTGTTAATTATATACATAATCCATATATATATAAATAAGTGTACAATTTGACGTTATCACTAACTGCGGAAACGGATCGGCCAATTTCAACAAAAATTTCAGGGTACGTTGGGGATGGTCTGTAGACGGTTTATGTGAAGTTTGCACGTTATCTGTATTCTTAATTTGTTCTAAATGACTTCTTAGATAATAAAAACCATCAGTTAAAAAGTGGACGGAATTGGATAAGTGGGCATTGTATCTCCATACAAAGTCGATATTGATATTCGTATATTTTGAGAAATGCTTAGAGTTGAAGTTTCTAAATAACTTGGCGGTCAATTCAAACCATCTGTTTTAAGAATATATGGAACTTTGCATGTGTGGAGAACGGTAACAGTTAAAACTTCGTTATCTGTTCACATCAGTCAAAAGGCAAATACGAGCAGGCTCCCAGCAACGTGGGAGGGGTCGCTTTAATTATAAAATTAAATTCAAAATAATAATTTTTCATTTTTTGAATGCTATAGCATTTACGTCCGTTAACGTGTCAATAAATCATCTACGTAATATTTATAAAAAAATAAGGTTTGAATTTGTAGGCGTAACTTAATAATCCAATTCTCTCTTTAATTAGAGACGAAGTCAATTGATTGTGATTAAAATTGATAAAAAATTTGTGGGACCTTGCAAATAATTTTTTCAGCAATTATAGCTACCCATTACTCATCGTCTTATATACAAAAATGCATATGCGTTTGTATGTTTGCATCTATGTTTGCTTGTGCCTTATAGACAGCTGAGTCGATTTTACTAAATTTTTAGAGTACCGCTCTGTACGTCTGGAAGGAAATATAAATTTCAAAAATTTCAACTGGGCGGTGCCATGCCTATACAAAGTAAATATTTATTTCTTTATCTTCAAAATGGTAACAGTAAGAGTATCTAAATTTGCCTATATATTCAATAAAAATCATCAGTTAAAAAATGGAATTGGATAAGTTGGCATGGTACTTCCCATAAAAATTAAATATTGATTTTTGCATATCTTGAAAATGGTGACAACTCATAGTTATTATTACATTATTGTGAAAAAAAAAAACATAAATCTAAACTTTTAATTGGTGAGAAAAATTTTAATTTTTAAAGGATTCTATTGCCAAAAAACAAAGCATCGAAAGTTTTAAAAATTAAAAGTGAGAAGCGCTAATTTCTCCATACCGATCATAAAATTAGCAGCAATACCGCAAAAATGTACTCGTAGTTTCAGGATGATGCTACACACCTTTAACTCCTTGCAAACCATGGTAAACAGGGTTTGCCCGAAACTTGCTCTCCTTTTCCTGGACTCTGTGTTAAAGATTGTAATGAGAAAGGGGATGCATTGGCTAGAAAAGGTTTCGCGACACATTGTGTTAGCTCAGAACCGTTATGTGCAGCACCACTTACTACCATCCTCAACCAAATTAAGTATTGCGAAATTGCCACTTCGCCCCTATAGGCAAGGATCAGTCCGTAATTTGGGCGTAGTTCTGGGTTTCCAAGTATGACAAGTCGGACCTTAAGCTCCTATTGGAGTTTCTTAGATGCCACTGTAGACTAAAAGCGAATCTGAAAAAGAAGACGGCCACAGATGTGGATGTTTGTAGACTGTTCTCTCAGGCATCAGCGGCAGCGGAACACAAATTTTGTGAATGTGTAGTTCTTGATAGGGTTAAATGGAAATTTTTAGATAGACAGGGTCTCACCTTGTGACATATCCACCATTATGCTTTCAGATTTGCTGGTGTTAATTTGAAAGACAGCATATCTGCTGAAAAAGCTATAGACCGCAGGGGCATAATTGATCCCATGGGTCGCAGAATCCCACAATAGTGCCTGGTCGGTATAATGATAATGACGATGATAATAATACTCTCGTTGTGACTTATCATAGTAAAGATTATTTTAATATCTGTTGAAAAAGAAGTAAAAAAAATAAAACAATTAAGAATTTCCATTGTATTGCTGGCTAAATATTAATCAGAAATAAGAAGAAATTATATTCTCAAGTTCATATATTATCTGTTCGGTTATGCAGTTGGATTACGACGACTAAATTTAGATATAGCGGCAAGTTAGAGGACAGTACCCACTACTGTCGCATTTCAATTTAAGAGAAAATAAGGAATTTAGATAGCGATTGCTTTGTGGCTCAGGCTAGAAACTAACGCCATATTATTTTTTCCATTATAATATCAGGAAGAAAAAGCAGTTAAATATACCCAAGCTCATTTTGCAACACGAAACCCTGCAAGTCGATGCTTTAGAGTTTCGAAACGATGTCTGATAGATTATTTATGTATGTGTATCTTAATTACATTGAATAAAATTATATTTTACATTACATCCTTACCTCCATTTTCAAATAGCCACTTTTACTTTTTAATAAATAATTCATACATACATTTTGTTGCTTTATAAATACAACATTTTTCTCAATTACAGCAATGTCATATTTTTCCTTTATTATAATTTACAGTATGCCAAATAAACATTCCCCCATTTTTTTAGAAAGCACGTTTTTTTAAAGTCCCATTTCTAACAAAATGAATAACTAAAATAATCTTTTAACCTTTTTAAAACGTTTGAATTGTTTAAATTGCGTACAAATAAAATAAACACCGCTTTGTTTTGTTGTTCCACAGTTTTTATGTATTCCACTATAACTTTTATACTGTTTTTCTTAATACAACACTTAATATTCGTTTAGACAACACTTTTATTTCCGCTTTAACACAACTTTATTTATTTTCAGCCAAACGATAACTAACTACGTAGGCAAAAAATCCTCCTTATATACCTAATTGCCTACAGTTAGGAAAGTTCCGGAAATGTCTCAAATTATCCGCTAATTTTAAACATGTAAGATTGTGTTACCCAGAGATGATTTAATTGGCAGTGCTGCCATATACACAAGTATGTATGGCATTGACAGGGTGACGCAAAATACACTCGTAACATTTACGCTATTTTAGATAAAATAAGTTTTCTTTTTTAAAAGAAATATAAGAAAGTATTTTAATCGTAATATTTTAGGCAAATAATGAAATTCAAATAAATAAAATTTTCAAGGTGTATGAAATTTTATTTTTCATATTGTAAATGATAAATAAAAGAATATAATGTCAGTTTCGAATATGATAAAAAAAATGTAAAGTGTACTTTACTTAAAATGCTGATTTTATGTAAGAATTTGTAAAGTATAAGTAAAGTATTAAGTAAAGTATAGTTTAACTAATTTGTATTTAAAACACAAAATTAAAAATATTTGTGAATATAGCCCTAAATTTGGTAACAAATTATAAAATATATATGGTATACATATGTATATATTTTTTTCTCGAATGGAGTGATTAAGTAGAATTATTATTGCGGTCAGTTTTATTTTCAGCACTAGCTATGCCTCAGAGCATATATATCCTTTTATTAAATAGACCATTATTAGCCACCATAGTATCTTTACAAGCTGATTTATGCAAGATAGCCTGGAGATATTATGCATCTGTCTGGAAGATATCCACAGGTATATCCATTTGTCGGACTGAATATTACACACTCGTGATGGCATGTTGTTACGAGTAATGTGGTATTTCTTCAAACTGTGTCTCAGGACATTACTTGAGTGTCTTGTTGAGTGGATACGAAGACCAACCAACTATCCTCGGGTCTATAATAGAAATGTATAATGTAGAGATAAAATAAATAATACGACTTGTCAAGTATACCTTCAAAAGAAACATCATATATATAAATAGTTATATATATATAAATATTTATAAATTTTAGTTCGCACCTGGAGCTAATAGACGCTATAAGCTTTTTCTGTAATTGTTGTTTGTTGTATCTATCAAAAGAAATGCAATAAAGTTCAATTAACATGTTCAAATTAAAGTATTAGTGAATTATTGTACTTACTTCCCTGCTTTTGTCGAAATTGGTTTAGCTCACTTATGGCAAGACCTGTTACCGGACATAAAACTCCTTAATAACGTTGATTTAACAATCCTAAGGAATTACGTTGTAGAGACTGAGTTTCTTCAGTCAACACCTTTCGCCAAATTAAGATGCCTAGCATCATCATAGCATCATAGCATAAGTATTACAACTTATTTTTCTCAGTTAACGAGATTTAACTGCTGGTGGCGTACTAAGTTGACCTGCTGTGCGTTGAAACATTAAAATATTTGCAAAACTTATGCAACGACAAACCATAATGGAACTGTCTATATCTTTTATAGTGAATAAGTTTTTATGTTAAAGAATTTATACTTATTGACCCACTGACCGGCACAGTATTCCCGATTTGATGGACTCTAGCGTTATATGAGGTGTTTCTGGAGAAGCAATTCAAGCTGAATCTTCGAATGACTTGTTAGCGGTCTACTCTCTTACTATTATCACCGCTCTCACAAAATAATGTTCCCAATTAATTGCTCTGCTTAGATAAGCGAGCGGATAAATTGGCTGAAAATATCTTAGCACAGATTGCTCCGCAAACCCACAATATCAAAATGGCTATCCAGCACCTTACTTTGCCTCCCCGCCAGATTAGAGTTAATAAAATACACTCTGCATATGTGGAGCAATAATTAGCTGACAAGAGAAGAATACGACCAGCGTGGCAACAACTTGGAACTCCCCGGCTTAAGAATGCATTAAAGTAGTATACAAAAGAAAAAAAAATTGCTGCAATCGAGAAGATCTGCTTCTCTATGGAATTACCTTCAAAATCTGGACGTGACCGCAGATTTCGTTTATTCTTTGTAGCTCTATAAATGGCTCTATAAAATGTTAGTTACCAATACATAGTTTAAGTATTATTTTTTTGTTGTTTTTTTTTGGTAATATTGGTTACCAAACTGCAGACTGAAAATTGAAATTCTTTGAAAATAAAATAACAACATATATCACGCAGGCTCTCATTAGAGTTTTTAAAGTCACAATCTTATATGTAGTTTTATGTTTTTTGTTTTATGTACTTACACTTTTTGTGGCACTGTATATTATTTTGCTGATCGGATTAAAAAATTATAATTTAAGTCCTTAACAAAGAAAATTTAATTTTATTTCAGGGACTGAAAACCCCCAAAAAAAAATTTGGTTCAGGTTCGTTTTCGTGTTAATCAAAATAAAAATTTCAGGTTCATGTTCTATTCAGGGTTCAAAGTTTAACACTGTAAAAATATTTTATTAGTACAAAATGTATTTATTTCGCAAAGCAATTTTGGTTTAATTTTATAATTGATATACTTTTCAAACCTTCTCCATTTAAATTTGTTCTTTGTGGAAGCAAAATAAATTTGAAGGCTGAAAAGACACTTACGGCGCTTACTTGTGTAGGAGGTAATACGAATATGATCTGAGCCGCTTGTTACAATATTGGAGTACCCGTTTTATGTTGCTCCCAAAATAGTACAATACCTTCTTCTTTACCCAGCCTTCAATATTTACCATATTGTTACGAAAATAAAAATGCCTAAACAGTACAGATACATTACATCAGTGCCTTTAAAACTGTATTGCGGGATTTTAGTCTATTGGTTTGTGTCAAGTCTGTCAATGTGTCACCCTAACAATACTGTATTTATTTGTGTATTTGACAGCATTGCCAATTCGACCATCTTTTGATAACACGATCTTACATTTTTCAAATTAACGAACGAATAAAAGATTTGAGTAGGTTTAAGACTTCTCCAGAACTTTCTAAACTGTAGGCATTTAAGTATATAAGGGACGCTGCTTTGCCTACCTCAGTCAGTTATAGTCTGGCAGTCATTGTGTAAGTTTTAATTAAAGTCATAAAGTCATGTTTGGGCGTTTGTAAAAGTGTTGAGTAATTGTGTATTAAGTTGAAGTTAAACAGTTGCTGTACAAAGATAAAATGCGGAAATAGAATAAAAGACTACAAAGTAAAACATTTAATTCGCTTCATTTATTTTATTTTACGCATTTTAAAAAACTCAAATGCTTTAAAAAGGTTAAAACGTAACAATATATTGCACTTTTATTTTCAAATAAGCTATTAATTGAAACGGCAGCATTGATATTCAAAGAATTTTATTTACAAAATATTTTCCTTTTTATAGAATTAGCTCCTGCAAATCTTCCTCGTCGTCTAAAAAATAAGATGTTGATTCTCTTATAAAGCTCTCTTCCCTTTTAACTTGTAAATTTTTGAAGTGAAAACCAGATTAGATTATACCATGTTTACTATTACGTTCAAAATACTCGGTATTTTATTTTTGTTCTTATTTTTTTCCATCAACTTATTCTAAGCCGAACCCATAATCCACTTCTTACATCAGGTTCGGTTTCAAAGTTTTTAGATTTCATGCACTTTAAAATATGCCTGCTTTTCTACAAAGTAGTTAAACAATTTCAGAATAATTTTCACTATAATTCTTTATATTTTTTTCTCCGTCACTCCTCGAGGGGGCATATTGTCCTTCCACAAAGCATCCATTGCTTTGTTTCAGTTTCATTAATCAACTCGATTTTTAAAGCTAAGTAGATGATTAATTCCCCTCCGTATGATTGTGTAGTGGTGAATATGCTTATTGGTGCCGATGTTTACTTTAGCATTGTAGTTTTTTGCCAGTTGGTGGCGTTTTTTTCGTGATCATTCGTTGGATATTTGCCATCATCGCCAGAGGTAAGCTGGAAGGTCAGGGGGACTTCGTCTTTATTTCTTTGATGCTGTTCTCTGAAGCGAAGTTGAAGCATCTTTATTAAACACTCGAAACCACAATTCAATTTTTCGCGTCATGTCCTTTGCTAGAGATCGGAACCTGTATAGCTTGTATTTTTATGTGTGCACTCTAACCACTACACCACGCCACCTTTTTGGTATTTATATTTAAAAATAATTTTCAGAATTGATGTTGAGTATTAAAAATCACATTTTTCATTACGGTAATGAGACACTGAGATAAGAAAGTGATTTCGAAAAATACTATAATTTTTTCGATTTATTGTAAACAACTCTAATACAGAATTTTAAAACTTTTTTGCATCTTTTGTTTTTAAATGCGTGAGAGTTTACAATTAACCTCACATTTTTGTTTCATTAAAAATAAATAAATATGTATAAATAGTTGCGTATACAATAACATAATGGCTGACCGTTATGTCAGAACACTAAATGTCCCGTCTAGCAGGAAGACAGGTATGTTAGAAAAATTCCCTTATTTGAATTTAATAAGCCGTAAATTTCTTAATTTTCAGTTTCACTCTGACAAATTTATTTATGTATATGATATTGATATGCAAATTTCAAATACATATTTGTATGAGAAAATAAAATAAATATAATTTAAAAATTTTTATAATATACCAGTAAGTATGTATGTATATCCGTCGGTGATAAGCACCACTATCAATGTCTGTATTATTTTCTATATGTTTAGGGGTGTGTAGCAGTTTCGTAAAAAATGAAAACTCGTTTGATCCAAAGGTTTTCTTTTTTATCAGCAGTTTTTCCTTTTTAATTTGAAATTTTATTTAGAAAAACACGCAATACTTATATTTTCCACTTTTTTAAAATATGAAAATTATGTCTGTAAGTCATAAATTATTGCCACAACTTGACCTTCAAAACGTCAGCTGCTAAAAATAGTTTTGCCTGTCTAGAATATCTGTGGTCTCATTAATTTTTTACGTGTTATATTTAAATGGTATAGAGTTTTTTTTTAGTTCCGGAATATGTCTGTGAATAGCCTGATTGTCTTTACTTAATGCTTCTAAATTAGATTGTGATAAAACGTTTTAATACAGCGATATTGTGACCATTAACAACCTAATGACTTATTTATGTGGAAGATAAGCTATTTCTATTTAAGTCAGTAGAAGGGAATTAAAAAAAAATTTTGTTAAATATTAAAATAATAAATAAAATAAAATAAATTGGGTGCAAATAATACAATTGAATTTATATTTTATTTTTGGTATATTGAATTAAAATCATTTTTAAAATACAGTGACTCTAACAAGAATTTTTCTAATAAGTGTAAAAATTATTAAAAAATATTAAATATATATATATAAATATATAAAAAAATAAAATAAAAATATAAAAAATAAAATAAAAATATAAAATAAATATACAACAAATATATATAGATGAATATATATATATTTTTTCACGTCACTCCTCTAGGGAGTATATTGGCTTTGAACAAAATGTATACTGCTTTGTTTCAGTTTCTTTAATCAATTTGATATTTTTAAGCTAAGTAGATGATTAATCCGCTGCAGCTGAAGAAGATCCTTGCTAATTGGTGGTGATCTTTACTTTAGCATTGTAATTTTTTCCCAGTAGGTGGCGTGTGTTTCCTGGTCATTCGTCTGATGTTTGTCATCACCGCCAGAGGTATGCGGGAAGGTCCGGGGGCTGGTTTTTTTCTTTATTTTTTAGATAGAGTTGTCTGGAGGAAAGAAGTTGAAGCCTTTTTTATAATTAAACATTCAAAACCACAATTGAATTTTTTCTTCGTCATGTCCTCTGCTGGGGCTCGAACCTGGGTCTTTTGTGTTGATATGCATGCGCTCTAACCACTACACAACGCCTATATATATATATATATATATATATATATATATATATATATATATATATATATACATATATATATATATGTAGATTTTTCAGCGTCTTAGTTATAAATACTTCAGATATATGTACATACATTTCTATCTAAAATAGCATTCAATTCAATATTAACTGTAATTTTCAACAGAAAAACAAAATTAACTCAATGTTTTAAGTTCAACGCATAGTCGCACATAGCAAAGTATGAATAAAATGCAATAACCGACCAATTAATAATAACACTGGTGTACAAAACACACATCAGGTGATTTATAGAATATTTTGTTCCTAAACGTTTGGTGTACTTGCATTAAAATCATATTTTGGGCGAAAAATTTGCCACGTCCATAAAAAAAAATTGAGCCCGATGGAAAAAATCTGAAAACGGATTTGAATTCAGCGCATCATATATATATACCTATATACCTATAAACATATATATACCTATAAAAATAAACATAGTTATTATTGAACCCGTTCAAAACAGCATCTTTTTTTTCGTATTAGATGGAATCCTTACATAAAACTCACGCCGTATCGTCGCCGTATGGGCATATATGTAACCCTGCGCATTGTAAACGGAACTATTAATTCCACCTATCTTTTGGGCAGGACGCGTATCCGTGTTCCGACATTCGCCTACAAGTTGTAAAAATTTTCTTTCATATGAATTTAACGCCTTGCCATGATACAATCCGCCTAAAATTTTCCTCAATGTATACTTTTGCTAGGGAACATTTCTGGAGGAGTTAACTTAAAAAAAATTGTCCCATACATTTACTTAAGGCACAAACTATTGTGGGCAATGCAATCTACCTAAAATTTCCAATTTTTTGGCTACGGAGAGGATTTCTGGGGGAGTTACAGTTCAATTTCGCCTTGTTTAAAATAAGGGGCACCCTATTATACATACATATACGTGTGTGTATATCTTAGACGATCAAGGTTGGTCTGAAGGGAGCAAGTGTTTTTCATTACACTATCATGCCAATTTTATCAAACTTCAGTATACAAGCAGACACTGAATAGTGAAGTTCGTATTTATGATGACGCGTGAATTAGTTACTGCTTTGGTAACTGATAAATTATTAGAAGATGACAACCAGAAATTAATTTTCTATAGATTTTATTTTTTTATATTTAATTAATTAATTTTTTTATAATCAATTTACTAATATTAATTCAGTAATAAGTAATTTACTAATAAGTAAAAAAGTTGCTTGGCCGAAATTAAAAAACAACAACAAAGCGTAGAATTATACGACCTACATATATATAGTATGATAAATTGTGGGTCGAATAAGTCACCAATTGCCAAAATCGATTAGCAAATTTATAAAATACTTTGCTCTTGTTTGTTCATTTCGGTTCGGTTCGGACAGAGGGCGATTCTTGCTTCATTGCTAAACTTACCTGGACCAGGTTGGATAAGAAGCCTACCAATCAGCTGTATAAACTGGACCGTCAAAACATCTCCTTTGCCGTATCTATTGTCACAGGTCATTGAGTTATGCGTCGGCACACGCAAAGGCTTGCTTATCTACGAATGACTTCTGTCGAGATTGTGGGTCGATTGAAAAGGAGCAGAGCGTGATCCACTTAATTTTAATTTATGATGTATTTTCTAATAAAAACAGTGTGTTAGAGTTTTGAATTTACTTTTTTCACTTTTTCCCTAAATTTTTTATTTAAGGAAAATGTTTAAAGGTCATTCAAATATAGGTGTGTACAGATGCGTCTATGAAAGCACAGGTGTAATGAACAAAGTCTGGTTAATTAACTCAACATAATTACAAATATAATCATTAAAAATCCCTTTCATTTTGTGAACGTTAAAAATAAACGTAAGACGTTCTAAAAGCAAAAGCCCTTGTTAAACTCATCATATTCTATATAACGTTTTTTACTTAAAGGATGAATTGGTAACGGAAGGTGGCAGAAGTGGTAGTGGTAGTAAGTGTTATGACAGTGATAAACAGAACAGAATAAAACAAATGATTTTGAACAACATGATGGGAAGTATTAAAGAGTAAAAAATTAGAGTTCCGATGACCGCGTTCGTTAAAACTGAAAAAGTAGAGTGGCTGATTTGATGATGACAGTATGAAATTTAATTGCTAACAGTATTACCATATAAATAAAATAATTGCTTAAATATTGACTGAATCTTGATTAAGTAAAATTAAATTAACTACTGAAGAAAATATCAATAGTCAAACATTAGTGCTTGACTTGTGTCATTGTCAGTAGTACTACTGTCCAGTTGTACGCCAGCCAATGTAATCATCTATTGACTTTTAGCATTAGCTTGTCATTGAAAATAGACCAAGGACTTTAACACTATTGATGAGGTAGTTATTTTTCGATAATATGGAGACATTTAAACCAAAGTTTCACTAGTCCATTCTAGTGACCCTAGTGTTCGTAGACAATATCACCAAAAATACACGAGAACTGTTATCTCTAACGTATCACCTTACTCGATCATAAAGGGAAAATTTTCGACATTTTAACCAGTACAGTCGTCGTTAGAAAAAGAATATTGACAGAATGACATTTTATTCTAAGACGACTACAGGGTAACAATAACTTTTAAATTTTGGTAAAATAGATGACAAATCGTATTTCTAAAGTAACAAGTGAAAATGGTGTACCAACTAATTATTGAATATTTAATAACTGTGGTGTTCCTGCTGGAAATGAAGTTAGTGCGCTTAAACTTTATAAATCAGAGTCACTTGAAACTAATTCCACCAAATCGTTTAAACATTTTTCCCTTTAACAAATGCATTATAGAGCTCTTTAAATCCTCTCGTCATTTAGATATCATCTCAGTATGGCAACTTAGGTTTGTAACCAACCAACAGAACAAACGAATAAACATTTCAGCAATTGAATACTCACTCATTCAGAAAAGAAAAAAAAGAAATGAATTAAGCTGGAAAAATGAATGACTACTAAACAATATACAGAGCTATTTACGGAGCTTCTGATGCTGGAAGCCTTTCTATTTCTTCAGTGCTTAATTACGAAAAGTTTTTGTTTTCCTGAGAAATAAAAACCAACACAAAAAAAAACTCTCCTTCGCATTCATTTAATGCATTAGAGCGTGAGCTCACAATTTAAATTAAGTAATTTTCCTTGTTATTTTGTTATGATATTTAGTATCCATTTCACAGTGAGTGAAAGAAGAAAACCAAAAAAAAAAAAAATACAAAAAAACAAAAATTTAGAATGAAATGGATTTCTTTAATGAAAAACGCAAACACATGCACAAATAATAATAGTGGAGACACACACACACACACGCACATTGAAACGTTCCTGTAAAAAATAAATGAAAAGTTATAATTTAATGGCAGAAGGAACAACGAAAATTTCAACAATTTTATTATGAATGGCTTTAAGGATCAGCTGGAATTTATGGCTAAAAAGCGGCAGGCGACCTTTTTCTCCATGTTTTATTTTAGCTTTCGTAACAAAAAAAAAATTTTTTTTTTTTTGGTATTGGTTTTATGACGTTCATCGTTTGTTTGTTAGTTCCTTTGGAATTTGGCATTCGTTGTTAAAGGCAGTTTTGGTTCTAAAAATCTAAATCAAATTTAACTTTTTACGAGTTTTTATACTTTTGTTTTTTTAACTGTCATGATTATGAAGTATTCCAAACATTTACAATCGCCCACTTTTGAATGCACAAACTGTCGAGTGTTACTTATTCGGCTTTTCAAATAAAAACGGTCTCAAGGGAAAAATTTCGAAATGTTAATTGATAATTGTAGAATTTTCACAGCCTACAACAAAAATAAAATCAAGGAAAAAGCGACTAAATGTCATAAAATGGGAAACACACGCATACTTTCTGTTGAAAAATGACAAAAAGGAGTGAAATATTTTGTAAAATACTTGCAATAAATTTGTTAAAGAGCATGTGCTCACGTTTATTTTCATTGCAAGTGTTTTATTTACATTTTTGTTAAAGAAGAAATAATTTTCAATTTTATGTTCAAACCATGATATAAGAAAATACACGGTAGTGCCACTCTCTCATTTTTTCTGACATATTACCATTTGACAATAAAGGCGAACTGACATTTATGTTGAAATTTGTGCTGCCATACACTGCTCACAAAATTCCATAATTTCCCATAATTGTTTTATTTTCGAATTCGATTATTAAACCGTAATACAAGGCAAAACAAAATATTAAAAGTGCAAACAAAGAAAAAAAAACGTTGGTACTTATGCTGCAAAATTCTAATAATATTCTTAATTTAAAATCTTGATTAAATTAAACAAAATTGTGAATAATTTCTGGGAATACTGATCCTTTTTCTGCATGTGGCAACGCTTTTTTTAATGTTTACATATAAAGCAAAGTTCAAGAATCTCGTTTATTGTCAAACAATTTTGAGTGGAACTACCTTCTATTTCTTATATCATGGTTCAAACCTTGTAAGCATTTTTACCGACTATTTGTAATTCATGAAAAACTTTTATTATTATTTTTTAGCTGTCAGTTCAAGAGCATATTAGTATGACGACTAGTAAGACTTTTCATTTTGTGAAGAGATGGTCGAAGAAGAGTTATCTGATGCTTATATTACGAAACAGTTATACATTTCACTTTTCAGGCCAATTTTTGAGTATGCCGCGCTTGTTTTAAATCCTTACTAGCAGTGTTATATTGAGTCTGTGCAGAAGCAGTTTTTATTGCTCTGTTAACGTGGCCTAGGGTGGAATTATGTTTCAGATTTCTTTCGTATGAGGCCAGGTTGGGCCTGATAAAGCTTCGAACATTAACCCAGACATGTTAAAAACATAAACCAAACAAGTGCTACCCTAATTCATATGATACAAAGGACCTGGGACAATAAATTTTCGACAAACCAAAAAAAGTATTAATCATCAACTTCCCGGGGAAAGGAAATCTCACGGAGTGCAGAAAGTGGAGAAGGATCGACAAAGTAAACATCATTAACAGGAGACAAAGACTCCCTCGACAAAGGGTTTTGTTGTGAACAAACTGGACTAACAGCTCAAAAATCTGCGTGATTCATATAAATGGCCTCCGCATTATATTGTAATTGGGCAAGCATTTAGTTAAATAGATAACGGTACCTGTAAAGGTAAATGGTAAACACCAGTGAGTTACTTGAACCAATTACAAGTATTCATCGACAATTACTTGAGATGAATCATGGAAATTTTCTGGGCCGACGATATATCGAACGAACACCTCTGATTACGCACTTAGTAAATTTAAATTAATTTAGAAATACAGAAAAGAAAGTGGTGATGATTGAACACGCATTACGAGGACCATCCGGAGGATCTGCAATGGTATTGATTGGAATACGCATATGAACTTTGCAACTTATCAGTGATTCAGGCAAATCATTTATATAATATATATAATCATTTATATATATATATGAGGAACACCTCTATTGACCCTAAGCGGTTTCGAGACATTACATTAAAATGAACTTGTCGAGAACTATCCACAAGTTATGAGTGTATGATTACATGCAGAGCCAGAAAAAAAATAGTTTCCGAAGTTTTTAAATAAGATGCTATGATCAACAGTATCGAAAGCTTTACTATAATCTAGAATAACAAAAAAGCCATACAATTTGCAACCATGTTCGTTATGAGATTCTCAGTTACATTCACAAGGCCGTCGTAGTACAGCTTCTGCCTTTTATAAATTCTGACTGCCATTCAGACAGACAATTTTTACATGCCAGGTAATCATTCATTTATTTCGCCATAAGATTCTCCATGACCTCAGATAAGAAAGGAAGAATTGAAATCGGCCTAAATTCATCGTTTCCCTTAGGAATTGAAATAATGCGTGACAATTTGCAATCATTCGGAAGGATAGTTGTCATAAAAATTTAATTGAATATGTACGAGTAAGTAAATAGTAAGGCTTCAGGGGAAATAACTTTCTCTCTTAGTTTTATGCACAGATGTAATACATATAATCCCTTTAAGTTTTAATTTTTTTCGTTTCAAAAGGCGTTGCAAAAAATAATTAGTTTTAAAGTACTTTAAAGCATGGTAAAGAGTATTATTACATTGAACGATTTTGATTTAAAATATGGAGAGGAGAAAAAATGTTTACTAAACGTACGAACGGGTCTGCTGTTGTGTAATCAAAAAAATTCTAGGATTTTTTTATAGCCCATTTTCCCATACATATGTATGGCATACGTAAATGCGTTAGTGTGGAAATTAATAGTGTTATGTTGTATGTATATATTTATATACATCTATATGTATGTATGAGTAAATTATTTGTCTTTAGTCTTAATTAAAATTTTCATGCCAGTATTTGAGTTATTTCAGCCATGTTGTTATTTAAGTTCCCTTTTTATTTCTGAACATTGCTTCCTGGCAGAATTCAATGATGATGAAGGATGAAGATATTTTAGTGCTTTTTTCTCTGTTTATTTGTGTGGGTGTGTGTTGTTTTTAAGAACAAGTGAATATGAACTCATTTTGTAATTATTTCACTTATTTTTGTTTTACTCGCATTTACCATAAGTGTGTAATGTTTTCAGTTGCTTATTGTGTGTTTGTTTTGCTTTCTTAATATTGTTGTTGTTGTGATTGTTGTAAATCGTAATCATAAAATGGTAAAAACACAAAACACCCTCAATTAAAAAATTTGTAATTATTAAAGTTAGTACACAGCAGTTGTTATCTAAAGATTAATGAAAAATTATGACGCATTTTCTGTGTCTTTTTCATATAATGTAAAGTATGTGTAATTGGTCAATTATAAGAGTAAAAATAATTAACTGCATTAATTTTGTCATAACTAATCAATCGATTTTGCCAAATTTATTTTTTGGTTGTAAAGTACAACTGGTTAGAAATGACATATTATTTCATTCATACGACTGCTTCGGCTGGTCTTATAGTACCACATTCGAGTGTATGGGGCGTATCTCGGCAATGGCATCACGAATGTTTTCCTTCAAATGCTAAATTGTCTCTGGTTTATCGGCATAACACTTGTCCAACAGTGTAAAATCACAGCTTCTTGGCGGCCAACTGACATCACCATTTAGGCTAATTAAACGGCCATCAAACGTTTGACGCAATAAATCGATTGTGGCTGTATGGCAAGTTGCACCATCCTGTTGAAACCAAACATCGTTTACATCAATGCCATGAAGAGCGGGCGGGTGTCTCCGTTCACCGTAATGGTTGAGCCATCCTCATTTGGGACATTGATGCCTCTGCAACACAAGCCGGACCAAACAGTCGCTCGTAATGGGTGCATTGGCTTCTGTATGACCACGTATGGGTTTACTGAGCCCCAAATACGGCAATTTTGCTTATTAACGTACTCACCAAAATGAAAATGAGCTTCATCCGAAAAAAAGACTTTTTTTGGTTTTGATTTTTTTTGCAATTTCCGACCAACTGTCTTTGTTTTGGAAATGAAATCCCAACGTTGCTCAAATGTACATCGATTCACTTCGTTCAGTGGAGATAATATACTGAATTTTGTGATAAAATAGAATGACCTAAGTATTGCCAGATTCGAGATAACCGCTATTTCAAGTGTAAACCGATAGATAGCCAACCTGATATGATGATGATATTGTTACGTTTTTACCTTTTTAAAAACGTGTTTTTATGAGTTCGTAGATTGTAGTTAAAATAAAATAGATTTTGTGTTTGGTTTTAATTAAAAATCCTTTGTTCAACAAAGTTATGTGTACCACTGCTTGTAATCTTTTTTACAGGCAATAACAATTTTTATTCTTAATTACTCTGTCTGTTTACAATCTTGTAAACAACAACAATTACTCGACAGATCTTTCCACTTAAAGATCTTCCAACCCGATCGTAGTTATAACTTAGGTTCGATCACAACCTTTTCAACCAGAGGTTATCCACACTTACCTCTCTTTGCTGGGTAAGCTACAACTAAACTGGTTTTTTACTTCACTACTAGCTTCACGAGCTTACTCCTTATAAGCTCTCTTCACACCAATAACACTTTCACTAAGTTAACTTTACTTAAAAACTGCACTCGCTGAGTTTACGACACATAAACTGATTGCTGTTCGCATCGATGTGCTTTTTATATGGCTGAGTAAACAACACATCGAAAGCTCTCGAATCTCTCGATATTTCAGGTAGATTCTATTTCTTTCCTTTAATTTCTTTTTAGTTCTTTTGTAGCCATGCGTATGTAAACATCTACCTCTTTCAGCTCTTAGTGTCTGTTGTTGCTTGTTTATTGTCTGTTACTTGTTTTCTTTGCTGTTTAATTATTGTTGTTGCCGTGTTATTGTTATTTACTTTGTCTCTGCTAATGGTTGTTATTGGAAATTTGGTTATTTATAAACAGCACGTATAGTTGTTCTTGCAGCTTTTGTTTATTTATTTTAGCGATGTAATAAACGCTGTGATGTCCAACCTTATTTTCGTAACAATATATAAATAATATAGTTTTTATTTCAATACTTACTGTAATCCCCTTTGCTTTTATTATGGTCTCAATTCGTTTTGGTATGGGCTGCTTTAAAATTCGCTATTAATGTTTTACGAAGCAATTTTGGACTTGCGAGGCTTTTTCTATATCCACTGCCGCCAATCTTTTTCGACACGATAGATTTTAGTTTCGCTTGACCATATAACCCACCCCACTTAATGCATAGTTTTTGCATTTTTTGGTCCCAATTTTATGTGGTTTTCATCGTTCCGGAGTTCCTCTTAATGGCTTCATTAGTCACATTTTTTCCTTCGGCATTATTTGGTAAGGTAATATATGCATATTTGAATGTTTTTAGTTAAAATCAGCTCCTTCACAAGACTCTTTTCTTTTAAACAGAACAATATGGGCAAAGTCGTATTTTTCAGATTGTTATAAAAAGCATTCCTAATTAGCCAACTGAAGTTGTATAATAAGAGGTGTCGAGTATTTATTCACAAGTGCAAGCATTGCGTCAAATCAAATACATTTCAACAAACGTGTAAGGCAAGGCATTCATAAGTAACAATATGTACTTATTTATTTATATGCATACATATCTAAATACATATGTACATATGTAAATATATGAGAATGTTCGGACAACTGATTGTGTATGTATGTATGTATGTAATTATTTAGATACATATTTGTATTTTAACGATTTAATTCACATCTTTTGTAACTTTTTTACGGTTGTGATTTTATTTTAACATTCACAAAAATATCCAATTAATTTTATTTTTATTTTGGCTTTTATCTACTTTTTTATTTCGAAATTTTTATACACATTTTAATATGAATTTTCTAGTAAAGAGTCTTTCATTAAGCGCTTCCTAACTAAACAAAGCACATATGTGTGAGATATCAATTAAAATTTATATTTGTTTGAAAGGCTATCGACGATTTTGTGTAAAGAATAGAACATCGTGTAAATATCCGCCGCGGCTACGCTAGGTGGCATACATTCAAAATGTCAAATTTTTCAAGACAGTGGCGCATAAAGCAGACCAAATTTTCCTGAAGGCATTGGTTACATTGGCCCTGAGGTACGCTGTGGCTTATTTGAAAAGACCAGCGACTTAAGAAAACCGTTACGAATAAAGACTCAAGTGACACCATCTTGGTGGCCAGTACACATTAAGGTTAAGTGAGATTACTATGAAATCAAATCCCTTATGCAGAAAGTCCAATATGAGTCGTTTGTAGAGTTTTTTCCCGGAATTTCCGTCACGGGAATTTACTGATGATATTTTTTCATCTTATATGTGAAAATGAGTGTGAAGTCTATAGACAGCTAGACGGCTGAACCGATTTTCTTATATTTTAACAGTATCTCTCTGTATGTCTGAAAGGAGCTATAGGCTATATAAATTACAAAATTTCTAACTGGACGCTGCCACGCCCATACAAAGTAAATATATATTTGTCTTTAGTAAAGGAGGAGTAAATTGGCCACCCAGATCGTGTGATTTGACACTTTTAGTCTTTTTTGATTACATAAATAAAAAATCGAAATATAGTATTTTTTGGCACTAATGTTTGTTTTTAAATAATTTTTAAAAAAACGCTGGCATACTCGTAAAAGGAAATGTTTCCATTAACTGTTTCTATAAAGTAGTGGTTACGTTTTGTCGTCAAATATTTGACAAATGTGACCGTAGCTTTAATTTGGTTTGAACAAAGGCGTAGGCAATACATGTCAGTAGTCAATAATTAGAACAACAATTAAAGCTTCGTTACCTATCTCCATACATCAGCATAAAAGTGAGATTGATTGAAAAGTGTTTCTGTAAAAAAAGTAAATAAAAAAAGTAATTATTTATTTAGATGTCAAGAGTAAAAGAGTTTTCTCAACAACTGGTAATTTCGTAACCAAAACAAACAATCGATTATCGGATGAAACAATCATATACATATATGTAAAGCGTGTATTTTATTGAGATATAGAACTTTAAGTTGGCATTACTTTTCAAGATGGCGACCGATTTAACAGCTGTCAAGTGATTTATTCTCAGTTTGACTTCGCAATTCATCGTGAATAGACTCACGCACGGCGTAGAGATTACTGTTGTTCCCGATTTTCATAAGCGAATTTTGTTAAGCGATGAAGCGCACTGCTGGTTGAATGGCTACGTCAACAAACAAAACTGCCGCATTTGGAGTAAAGGTAATCCTCAAGTGTATGTGGAAACACCGTTACATCTAGAAAAACTGACTGTTTGGTGCGCTTTATGGGCTGATGGAATCATTGGTCCGTACTTTTTCAAAAACGATGGTGGCTAGAACGTTACAGCCAATGGTGATCGGTATAGAGCCATGATTACTACCTTTTTCATTCCTCAATTGAATAAACATGATGTCCAGGAGATGTGGTTTCAACAAGACGGCGCAACATGTCACACAGCTCGTGGCACAATAGATTTATTGAAAGACCCGTTTGGTGACCGCCTAATTTCACATTTTGGACCTGTGAATTGGCCTCCAAGATCTTGTGATTTAACACCGCTAGGCTATTTACTGTGGGGCTATGTAAAGTCATTGGTCTATGCGTTAAAGCCACAAACACTTAACCATTTGGAAGACAACATTCGCCGTGTTATTGGCGATATACAGCCACAAATGTTGGAAAAGTCATTGAAAATTGGACGTCCAGATTGGACTACATCTGCGCCGGTCGGGCGGTCATATGCCAGAGATCATATTTAAATGTAATGCCACAAGATTATCTTTCGGATAAATAAAGTTCATGTCAATCGAATAATCCATCGTTGTTTTATTCCAACTTAAAGTTCTATACCGCTATAAAAAACGTCGAATTTGCAACCGACAATCTCACGTATTACTGCATCAAAATTTATAATTGATAATTCATTTTAAAAATAAATTTCTACTCTAATGACGAAAAATAGTGAGAAGTCTTGAATTTAATGTTTTCGTAAAAAAATGCAATTAAGAGTCTTAAGGTTCATAGCTTTCTGTTTTACAATTTAACATAATAATATATTTTGTTGTTGCAAAAACCGTTCTTGGTAATATTGTTGTCGGCTATGCAGTGTAAAGTGTAAAAATATAGGTTCGTTTAATATATAGTGTAATTAATTGGTTTCATGCACAAGCGCCTAAATAACAAATAAACAACATGTCATTTATAGTAAAACAAGTAATTGTTTTTAAGCGTCTTTTTCTGCCATAACTATTATCATAACATAAGTATTTCTAAAAGATGTTTTTGTTGGTTGCAAATACGTTTCTCGCTAATGCTTGTTGTCGGCTATGCGATTTTTTTTGAAGTGTATAAATACGGGGTCATTTAATATGTAGGGTCAAGTGATGCTAAACTTTACCAGTTAAAGAGTTTCATGAAGATAAGCACATATGTAAATAACAAATAAATAAACAGCGTATCATTTAGATTAAAACAGGTAATTGCTTTTAAGCTACGTTTTCTATCACAACCATCTCATCAACATACATGTTATTTCAAATTATGTTTTTTTCTCGGTTGCAAATACTTTCTTCCATACTGCATATTGTCAACAATGCAGTGTTTGTTTTATTAAGTGTAATAATACTGTGTCATTTCATATATAGGATCAGAAAATGTCAAACTTTATGTCAGTTTCATGGATCGCCATTACAGCTAATATACTACCAGGGTGTCGGACATCATATCGGTTTTTAAAATACGTGTACCTGTCTTAGACTCATCGGTCTCATCGTTTCGCTCTCACACAAAATATGCACAACTTCTTCTTAAAACAGATATAATCATTTGGGATGAAATTTCAATGGCAACAAACGTACACTAAGCGTTACCGATTGCCTTTTAAAGGACGTTAAAAATAATAACTTTCCTTTTGGTAAAAAAATAATACTGTTTCGTGGACATTTTTGACAGGTATTATCTGTTGTGAGAAGCCCCAATAGAACAACAAAATACCGTAAAAAATAAGAGTTCGAAATTGGGTATCTGTGATTTACTCGTAGAACCTCCAACAAGTTACAATAACGAAGCATCTAAAGTCACGAAGCATCGTTATTGTTGTTATGATACAATTATTGCCACCACTTAATGCCAGATGAATCAATTAACAAAATGTTTCTCAATTTTACTCAACGTTAACTCTGTATCCAAAATTTAATGAGTATACTAAAATTAATTAAAATATTAGTTCCAATTTGTTACTTGGAGAAAAGATTTACTTTAGTTCTGATTGTGTTCAACAGGAGGAAACAGATAATGCTCAGTTGAATTTTTTGAATATATTAAATGTAAATTAGAAACCTTAATGATAAAATCTAAATGATGGATTAATAAATAATACATGACTAATCTAATCTAAACACACACGGCTGAGTACATCACCACTACAAAAATTATAAAATCATAAGCTCAAGCTCTTCAAAAAAAAAAGGATTGTGTTTACCTAAACCTGTTTTTCTTATGGATTCAAAGAAAGATTCAAGTAAATAATTATCACAACATAACCTCAAGAATTGTTAAAAAAAATATTTTAAAATTATTTTATAAGAAATATGAATTAATATCATTTAAAACGATAGACCCTTTTGCTCTTTTTTAAATTAAAATATATTAAAGTCACTAATATTCGCATTTCATATTTTCACTTTCTTATGTTATAAAAATTACCAATAGGAGTGCGAAATATTCGCAGGGTCACTAGTGCTTTAAATCTTTTTAAAGCCATTTAAAGAAGAATAGTATTGAAGTAAACTTGTTCATTTTTTTTTTTTTTTTTTAAAGATATTTCTTCATATACACAACCACACTAAATTGATTTTGATCTCAGCCATTTTATTAATAAAGCAAAACAAAAACTGTTTGAATAGTATATTATAATTGTATAATGATCTCAAAATTTTTCATATTACTTGTAGTGGGAATACCACTTTCCAGAGAATGGAAAAAGTGCAAGAAAATTAAAACTCTAGTCGTAAGTGTCTATATCATCCCAATCCAGGGTAAATGAAGCAAGGAATTATCGATCTATAGCGGTCGTCGTTGAAAGAAATATGTACTGATGAAGCCGCTAACATGAAATTTATATCAGATAGTGACTTTTGCGGGATGAATTGGGTGCTCTTTGATATCAAGTGGACTGGCATTGTATCAAACTAACCATCATTGAAGATGATTTTTTGATGTTGACATTGCCCGAACAGCTTGATAAAACAATTTTTTCATTTCTCATAAATAACAGCCAGAGGTACAGACAACAGTAGCAACAACAATATGACCGATATTAACCGGCAAAATTCGTTAGTTTCTATTGGAAAGCACGTTACATAGACATACATATGTATATGTTATGTATGTGGGTGTACTAACAGTAATACAGGGTGGCTAATGAAATGAGCTGCAAAAAGAAAATGTAAAACTTTCTTCTCTTTTAAATTGAATTATTCGTTAAATCTTATTTCTCAATTTAATATCGTTATCTAAATTTAGTAGAAATGCAGAATTTGGATGATTAGATTCGTATTTAGATTGTACGCCGCTAGCACGCACATGAGTCAATAATTTTCGTTCAATGAAAGTTTTGGCGCAATTCTGGACAATAATGAGATATTAACATTTGACTCTATTTTACAAATTCTTCAAGAGAGAGAATTGCACCCAGCTTATAGTGTGATTCGCAGTTTTATCAAACTGTGTTGTTGAGCCTTGCTTCTTTGAAGAAGGCGGTCGCACTCTAACTGTAACTGGATGTCGTTTTTTAATTATGTTGTAGGAATTTTTCTTTTCCGAAATGTGCCAAAAGATAACTCCTTTCAGTTTTGTGTGATTTCAACAAGATGGGGCAAGTTAACGCCTCGCCAGGACCGTTATGGCAGAGTTACACCTAAAATTTTCATACGAAATTATACATTTTATTTATTGTTTAAAACATTTTGTTTTGTTTCTAAAAGTTTGCTCAAAAACATAACGAACGTGTTTTCCTATTTGCCTATTTGAAGTTATTATAACACACATACATGTTTGAGCAAATCAATGTGTGTAATCTGACCAGAAAATAAACTTTTTTGTAAGAAAAATTAGGCAAATACTGGCAAACATATTTGGATAAAATATTTGCTAAATGTGACCGTACCCTTAGCACACTAGCGCCCTTTATTTATATGTTTTAATTTCTTATGACACTATGCGGCCTTTATTTTAAATTGTTAAGTCTAAGTGAGTACCAACAAGATGTACACTTCATTTTGATGATTTCTTATTAACTATTTATGTTTCCTAAAAGTGATTTCTTATATTCACCATTATTCTTTTTGACTTCGTTGTCATCGTTTTTTGAAAATAGTTATTCCCTTTGCCGATATTGAAACGTATCGCGAACTATCGACATATTTTTCTTTCTCTGGAAAAAATATGGACGATGATGTTGAGTAAAATTGACGCCGACACATTTTGGCGACAACTTAAGGTACGGTTAAATTTGGCAAATATTTGCTCCAAATATATTTGCCAGTAATTTTTATGTTAAAAAATAAAATTATTTTAGGTCACACGACACACAATACAAATAGGCATATTTGCAAATAAGTTTGTTCAAATAACTACAAATAGCAAATTAGGAAAAATGTTTGCCATGCGGTCTCATAAAAAATATTTGTCTTACACAAAATTTTTGAACAAACTTTCAAAAATAAAAAATAATTTTTTTTATAACAAAAAATGTTATTGGAAACAAAAGAATTCGAAGCTTTGATCGTTTGTGCTGTGGGGTAGCTACAGCTTTTTTTGATGGAACAAAAAAAGAAAAAAAAAATAGATTCATGTAAGTAATCGCCTACCTTAGGCTAAAACTTTCGTTCAGTTATATACTCCTGTAATAGATTGCAAACATTTGGAGGGAAATTTTGTTTCATTTTTATATGTATGTATGTACATACATATATATCGAACTTTCATGTCACACTTTATCGAATGTCTGTGAAGCGTCGATAAAGAGAGTGGAGCAATTTTTATTTTTTCAAAAGCCTTTCTCATGGCACTCATTAGCCCATGTGTTAGTTCTGTTGTGCTGCGTTGCCTTCAAAGTCAGTGCTTGTCAAAAACATATATTGCCATTTTGTTTTTGGGTAAGTGAGCAGCAACTCTCTTTTCAATGCACTTAGAGAAACTAACAGTAAAAAAAATTTAAAAGAAATATACTGTAGAATTATGAAAGTGTTTTGGGTTAAATAAACAAACAAAATTAACTTATTTTATGTCATATAATTTCATTATTTACATTAATTTCACTTAATGAAACAAATAATTTAAATAAAATTTTAAAAAATGTGCTTTTCAATTTATGAAAATTAAGGATTAAAAAATTAAGGAGCAACAATTTAAGTCTTCTTACTTAAAAATAAATAAATAAAATAAAGTGTAACGAAAAGAATAAAAAAAAACAATAATTGTTAATAACCCTTTTATCTTATAACCAATTACATAATAAAAAAAATTAAAATATGATTAAAAAAAACAAAAGTCGAAATTAAAAAGAATATTGGTGTTTTTTTCAAATGATCATTCGAGACTGTTTGTTATATTTTTTCTTCATGTGTGAGCACATGTAGGTGTGAGAGAAAGAGAATCAATTTATGCCGCATTGTGCTTTTGACAAGTCAAAAAACATAACAATTCGGTGGCCTTCCTGATCTCTAGATTCAAGTGCATCAGATTTTTTATTGTGGTTTTACACTAAATAGAAAGCGTATTAATAGAAACAATCAAATTTAATTTATTACAAACAATTAATTCAATCAATAGCTGAAGAGATTTCGATATCAAATCTGCAGGCAGTCATGAAAAGATTTTTGTTAAGATATCTCATCATGGATCCTGTTTAAAATCAATTATTTTTAAAACAATTAAAAATATATAAAAATAAAAAAAATAAAAATAATAAAAATAAATCATTTATACTAATTATAAAAAAGTTGAGTTTCTTAATTTAGCAAAATTAGCCACCCTGTATAAGTAAAGTCGAAAACAGACGGGCAAACATGCTTGACCAACAGTGTATTTGTGTGCGGTAAATGATAAAAATATGGTTACACACATAGGTTGTGTGTGACAAAAGTAATGTAGTGTTTTAAGTATTTTAGGGTTAATTTCTTTACCACCGTTTTATGCATATATCCGTCATTTTCATCTGTCGGCATTTAAGCACATAAAAAAGTAACGATTTTTTTCATTTTATATTTATAATTATAACACTCAGTTTAACATTTATTAAGCACATTTAATGTTCGCTTTTTATGCTTTTAAACACAAAAATTTAACATGTTTGAGAGCACTTTTATAACCAGATGTAAAACAACTACAAAATTAATGGTCAATTTAATGGTTCATTGTAATATAGACAACAAACAGATAAATATATTGGATGTATAACTTAAAAACGCGTGATTCACAATAGATGGATAGTATATATCTGTCATTTATTCTCACTTAGTCATTAAACAAAGTTGTTTATATTACAAAATTTTTCGCTTCAAAAATGCCAAATTTTATACCACCAAAGCATACGGAATGATTTGCTTTACTTAACTTTCTCTAAAGTTGTTCCATTGGTTTCAAGGTGCTAGTAACGAATTTGACACGGAAGACAAGAACCGCACAGGTTATCCAAAAATATTGCAAGATTATGAGGTGGAGGTACTACTCGAGGAAGATTGTTGTCAAGCTCGAGATAAACGTCTTAAATCACTGGTAGCCAGTTAAGTAGCAATTTTAATATGTTCGCAAGTAGCAGCATACATTCAAAAGCATGTTGCATAGCTAAAGCAATGCTTGATTTTTGACTGGAGTAAAAGTGTCCTGCCAATTATAAGCTTAACTCGTTTATTTCACAATAAACGCCAGAAATTTATCATAAATCATACATTCCTAATTTGTACATCCAATAATTTTGTTTTATGATTGTGCTTTTTAATGAAATAATGAGACATTGTTATTCAACATGTTATAAACGTTGGGTTTCGAATCGCCATAATCTATCTCTCTATCATCTATCTAAGTATGATATATGAGGGGTTTTAATAATATATCTAATATATAATATAATTACAATTTGAAATTAGATGGGGAAAAAATTATATTATATTATCCTTAGTTTTATGTGTATATGGTGTTAGTATTGCCTAAACTAATTAAATAAAACGATAAATTTTCGTATTATTTTTGTAACCTTTGATTAGCTATAATCAATCCTAATAAGACTTCCATCTTATGCATGTGTGTAGAGATCAATACTTTCCCATTTTTAATATCTTACAACTGCTTCGAAAACACCTTTGCACTTTCATCTGTTTTAAAGGCACTTTTATTTTGTGGGTTATTAAAGTACCTTCATATGCATCTTAAATTTAATAATTGTAAATCAGCGTTCAGTTCGTCAGCTATAGTTGATCAGAAAATAACTGCAAGAATTTGACGAAAATTATGACAGTACTGAATAGGGAGTTTTACTACAAATGTTTTAGATATCACGAACAACTTTCAACAATGTAAAATTTGCCGCTTTCTAACAAAGTCGCACCTATTTCCAATGAAGCCAATGCCATACGTTTCTTCTCCTCGGTGTACGAAAGAATAAATGATTGGAAGTGAAGTGCGTTGCGTTGCGATAGAAGAAATGATAATGTAAACAGTACATTAATTAAGTGATTTTTAGTGGATCACCTTTATTAGTTCATAGTACTTTTACGTTTTCATCGTGAAAAATAACCCGTGAGCTATTTTATAACAAATCTATCTTTATAAAAGTTATAAAGGAATACAAAAGACAATTTTCTAAATCAGAGTTGATTGCGGGGTAGAGAGATAAGATACTATATTAGGCTGTTAATATTGATTATTTCTGTGGTCATTATTTAGGAATTCAAATTGATGCCAGATTAGAAACAAAAAAGATAAGTTTTATAAATCCATGTTATAATATTCTTTGTGAGGTTCTAGGGTAAGTTGTATTTTATAGTGTAGTGCAATAAATGTGTAGAATGAAGTGAGTAGTTTTAGGTAGACTTATGTAGTGATAGTAGAAAATTTTTGAGATAAGTGATTTAGGTTTTAGTTGATATATTAAGTTATATTTATGATTTATATTTTTATGTAATTTACAGTCTATAACCCGGCGTGCTTCGCTTAATTATTATCTTAAATGTTATTTTAGTTACATTTTTTACTTTTTTCCACTTTTTTTCCCGTCCGGGCCAAATATTTAAGATAACCACACATTAATTTTTATGTATAAGATACATATATTGATAGCTTTTATGCATTGTGCTTTCTATAATACCCGCTTTTTTGCTAATGCGGATAGATAACGCTGCTTTAAATGTTACCGTTCTTCAGGTATAAAAAATTCACTATTTAGTATGAATGTAAAGTGCCACACCCTTTTACTCGATTCGACTAATTACTGGCTGATGATGTGTATTGTTTACTACTTCGTTTGAACCTAATTAAAAAACTTTCTATGGGTGGTACCATGCCTACTTGTTAAATGCCACTCTCTTTTTGATTTATTATTTGTATTGTCTATGAAGCTATTTAGACCAAATACTGAAACTATAGCCTTGGCCGTTCTCAAGATATAAAGAAATTATTATTTAGTTTGTTTAGAAGGTGTGGGTGGTGCCACGCCCATTCAAAGTAAATATTTCGTTTCTATATCTTCAAAATAGTAATAAAAAACGTCTCTAAATTTGGTCCAAATATATTCATAGTCAATTCAAATCATCAATCAAAAAGTGGACTGAATTGGACAAACTAATTATTGATTTTAGTATATCTTAAGAATTTTTAAGGTAAAGTTTCTGAGTTTGGTCTAAATGACTTCGTAGTTAATACAAATCATCTTGAGAACTGTTAAAGCTAAAGACTTTGAATTTTTTCTGAATGACGTCACAGTCAAAATAAATCATCAGCCAATCAGCCCACCATGCAAACTAAATATTGATTATTGTATATCTTAAGAAGGATAAAAGTGGAAATATCAGAATTTGGTTTAAATAACTTACATGACACAGTATATAGTAAATATTATTTTTGTATATCTTTAGAACTGTACTAATAGAAGTTCAAACTACTTCGTGGACCACACATAGTCAATAACTGAGTGCACACCGGGTAAAAACAATCTAAATATATAAAAATGAATTTGTGTTTTTTGAGGACTGTCTGCAGCTAAAAACAGGACAGTTTATTTTGAAGTTTTTACAGTGTCTTTCTGGATGAAACTATAGGTTATCCTAAGCGCATAGACTTAAGATAACAGTTCAGATAATAAATTAATAAATTAAAATAGTGGTAGCAAAGCACACCGGGCTTTAGTCGGTCTATCTATGTATACAATTAGTAGGGAAACACATATTTTGTTATCCAATTTAAGCCTGTGCTGCTGTAACGATTGTGAAAAAGGCCTTTTCTGCACAGATGTGCACAATATTATTTAAATCGGTTGAGTACTTTGGGAGTAATGCGGCAATAAAGCTATTACTAACACAAATAAAGAAAACATGATTTTTGTTTCTTAGCTATAAGCAAGAATGATAAAATAGAAATTACGCTATCAAGAAAATACGATTTAAACATTCTGCGGTTGTTGGAATTGTGACGTCATGCAACGTATTCCTATTGACTAATAATTTTTGGTTTCCGACTTACATATTGATATAGATACACATAACAATGGGACAATTTATAATTTTTGCTCTACAAATTATTTGGTAACATCAAATTGTTTATGAATTTATGATAACCTTATTCAAAATTACATTCTAAACATAAATTTTTTTTTTGGAATTCTCATTCATTCAATTTTGCAAATATAAAAAATTTGTTTTGAATAAATTCACAATAAATAAATAAATTTATAGAAAAAAAATTTCGTAATAAATAATTTGAGGAGAGAAATAATAAATTGTCATACTTTTATTTTCAAATGATTCCCTTTGCAGACTTGTTAACTCTTACATAAGACGTACTCGTACGAAAAATTGTAATTTTTACACATAAAACAAACATTGCAACTCTTGTGGTGGAAAAGCTATGTCATTTAAATAGATACATTTATCCAGTTTTTCGATATAACATATCAATCAATATCCGCACGCATTTAAAGTTACTTTTTCAATCAATTTTAATAATAATTACCCTAATTGGTAGTTAATGAAATTAATTTTCAAATGCTTATATCTTTTACAAAAACCTATCCAAAAATATTTTCTCTTTCATAAAAAACATGTACTCAATGCGATACATAGTTACCATACTGGATTGCTAGTTTTTCGCATTTTCCTCAAAAGTGTAACAATGTATCGAAAAATGGGCTTCATTCAATGCTATTTTCTTCTTAAACCAAAGTTTTTGTTTGCTAACATCATCCACTAAAATATGTTGTAAAAATTATATTTTTAAAGATGCACTTTGAGGGTAAAAGAAGAATTTTTGCTTCAAAGACCATGCCTATGAAACACGTAGTTATTATTGTATACCTTGCGACCTATAAAAAATAGAGGCTTCAAGTATAGTGGGCGTGGTACTTCCTATAAGAAATTATATTTAGTGTCGTACATTTTAATAAATATATTAGTATATTATTTATTTAGTATATTATTTATTTTATTTATGATGACAGACGACGGTTGTATGTATGTATATACATACATAAATTTCCGGGTAACGCCGGATGGGTATAGTTAGTATATCTATTAAAAGTTGCTTACGTTTTCTTCGTCAAATATTTGCCAAATGTGAACGAACTTTTACTTACAATCGAATAGAATAACTTTTACAATAGGGTAATTTTGTTATGCATACTCGAATGTATATTAACAGGGCCAGCTATGCACAGAAAATGCTAAAAGTACATATAACAAAATGTTCAGAACAATCTGAATTTTACTCTTGAATGACGTTACTATAATAACTACATACGTAATTTTCGCATATAAATAAAATCATACATATGTTATATATTAAGTGTATGTGTGTCATTAAATCTTGTGACTGAATACGGTGAAAATCCGATCAGAAGTTACGGTTGAGCTTTGAAATATATATACAACATTTTGAAATATAAAGGGTTGTCCAACCAAAACGCACGATGTTAATTGTAAATAAAATAAAAAGTTTTCAGAGAATTATCTTAATATTTTTCATTTTGATAGAATATACCAAATGCTAGCCTTTGAATCATATTTTCAATGACTTTGAGACATAATTAAGGTTCAATGTCGTTAATGTGCCGAATTATCGCATCCTTTAGCGCTTGAATTATTCTTGACTTATTGATGTACACTTTTTCATTTAAGTATCTCCAAAGAAAGAAGTCCAACGGTCTCAAACACATGATCGAAGTGGCCACGACATGAGATAACACGGCCATTGAATTTCTTGTGCAAAAGAGCTATTTTTTCGTTGCCTGTACGGCAAGTGTACCACTGTTGGAACCACATGTCGTCTAAGTCTATATCCTTAATTTCTGGCCACATGAAGTCTGTTATCATTTTGCGATAGCGAACAACATGCACGGTAACTGCTTGGCCGACCTCATTTTCGAAGAAGTACGGCCCGATGACGCTGCCAGCAAATAAACCGCACCAAATAGTCACTCTTTGGGGATGCATCGACTTTTCAACAATCACTCGTGTATTCTCATTTGCCCAAATGTGGCAATTCTGCTTGTTAACGAATCCACTGAGGTGAAAGTGTGCCTCGTCGCTGACGATAATTTTCTTTGTAAAGTCACCATTCACTTCTGCCTGTTCAACTAACCTTGAATTAGTTAGTAGAGCAGTCAGCACTTTAGTCAATTGAAACTTGTTTGTTTGTTGTGCACGAGAACAAGTCGAGGTTGACGGCTTTTCTGCCACACTATCGTGAACAACAGCAATATTTGCTGAAATTTACACACAATTCTCCAGATTATGAACACATTTGATAGATTATGCTGACCAAAAAAATCACGAAGTGTATGAAATGTATTTTGATTTGAACGCCCAATTTCGTAAGAGGCTTCAACACACTCAACACACTGCTCAATTGTGTACCTCTCCATAAGAACAAAGAAATGTCTAATTAAGTTGGGCAAAAACTTGACGTTAAGGTGCGACTCACAATAAACATCGTTCATTTGGTTGGACTACCCTTCAGATTTCATATTAAATTACATAATTATATATTAAATTCGTTTTGTCAAAAATTATGTGTGTATGTATATTGTAAATGTATATACAAATATTTTTCATTTTACTTAATGTTTGCTAAACAAACTGTACGAGTATGTGAAATCATCTGGTTTCTTATTCATTTGCAATAGAGTCCCTTTTTTATACTTTAGTTTTGCCTAAAGTTAATTTACTAGTATTCTCTTGCATAGCAAACAATACTAGATTTCTACTTATCATTATTAATTTATAAGTTCAGACAGTGTGGAGGTGCCACGCCTTCTTTTCTTATAAAGTTAATTAATGTGCAACTTGATAATGCAATTGCATGTGGAAAGTTTAAAGAATCTATTTTTATAGTTCCCAAGATAATAGTTACACGTATTTCATAGGTACCAAAAATTTTACAAGACCTTTTAGTGTATGATGAATGTTACACAAAAAACTTTGCATTTCACTTTAACCGTTCTAAAGATACATAAAAATCAATATTTCGTGTGTATAGAAGGTTTCACTGCCCAGTTAGAGTTTTTGAAATTTATATAGCCTATAGTTTCTTCCACACATAAAGGAAGATACTGTAAAAATTTCGAGAAAATCGTTTCAGATATCTATAGATTTCAGGCAAACAAGCATACATACATATCGAGTGGGCCAGCTATCGGTCTAAACTTGAATGATTTATGTCATTATATTCTGTCACTAGCATATTAGTATATTATCTCCACTGAACGAAACGAATCGATTTGTGCGTAAGCAACGTTGGGATTTGTTGAAAATTTGTTTCCAAAACAAAGACAATTGGTCGGAAATTGCAAAAAAAGGAAAGAAATTAAAAATCATCTTTTCGGATGAAGCTCATTTTCATCTTGATGGGAACGTTAATAAGCAAAATTGCCGTATTTGGGGCTCAAAAACCCCAAACGTAGTCTTACAGAATCCAATGCACCCGTTACGAGTGACTGTTTGGTGCGGCTTGTGGAGCGGAGGCATCATTGGCCCATATTTCTTTGAAAATGACGATAACCGATTTTTTGCCGCTTTTAATGGTATTGTTGTGAGCGGTGTTTGGTTTTAACAGAATGGTGCAACTTGCAACACATCTTATGCGTTTTGTGGCCTTTTAATTAACTGAAATGGTGATGTCAGTTGGCCACCAAGAAGCTGCAGTTTGACGCCGTTGGTCTATTTTCTGTAGGATGCCGATAAAGACAAATGTTATGCCGACAAACCAGAGACAATTGAGCATTTGAAGGCCAACATTCGAGTTGCCATTGCCGAGATACGATCCCATACACTCGAAAAAGTTCCTGAAAATTGGTCAGATCGAATGGGGTAATGCACTGCACTTCACAACATAAAAATAAATTTAGCAAATTTTTAAGCCGTTTTTGTTTTATTACATTTTTAAATTTAAGCTTTTATATGGTCCGACCGACACACACAAACAAAGCTCCATACGCCGTATGTACATATATGCTTACATTACATCTGATATTTCGAATTATGGCATTATAGGCATATTGGTAGCGTTGTTTGTAAATGAACTGTCAAACAAGTTGAACTGACGACTACGATTTGTTTCCTTGTTTTTGGCCTTTATTAGTCAATTATTGAATTTCTTGAAGATATTTCTTAAAAAGATGAAAAATCCTTAAAAAATTGCAGCAAAAACATATTTCTTTGTATGCAAGTGCTATTATTAAAACTAATGCTTTTTATACTTTACAACAAAAATATTTCAAAGGTTGTCAGGCTTTGCAATATTGTCAGAAAAATATGCAAAAAATAAGTCCTACAACCGTGTGAACTTAGAATTTCTGCCTTTCAACATTGTTAAATTTTCAGATGTCCGAATTTTTACAATCTTTCTTGCAGTTTTCCATTGCCAACAAATTTCCAGGCTTGTCGATATTGATTGATCTGAAAATCGTTTGAACAGAGCTTTAGAAGTATAACGGTGTTTTACATCACGAATCAAATTATCTATAGACCATTAGATTTTTATAACTCATATCGACTCAATTGCTGCTTAGCAAAATTCTATAAATAGAGAAGCTTTAACAATTTTTCGAATCTTAAGAAATTATTCGAATAATATAATTTATTAGATTTTATTATAATAAATTGGCAAAAACAAAAAAAAAACAAAAAAGCATATATGTATGTAATTATATAAACAATAAATGTTTACTGGGTATAATTACATACTCTCGTATACTTCACACACTACTAAAACAACTTTTTTAATTTAGTTTTTTCTTTAGTTGTAAAACTAAATCTATTGAAGAAAAACAACAACGACTAAAAAGAAAAAATAAAATAAAAATAATAGGAAAGAAGAGAAACATGTTTTTATTTAGTTTATGCTTGAAAAAAAACTTTTTATTTTAATCAATTTGTGTTTGTTATTGCTGTTATTATAGTGCTGCTGCAGTGTTGCCACAACTCAGAATTTTTCGTAACCAAATTCAGTAAAATTTCAAATATAAAAAAATTTGAAGTTTTAATTTTAATACAAAAAACATTAAGACATAATTTTATGTAGGCAATTTATGGCAGTATTAGCTAAATATAGACCGATCAAAAAACTTGGTACAAGTCCTATTTGTTTAGAACTTTTTAACTATGCTCAATAGAAAATATAACTATTTTATATGTTTGATTATGATGAGCCTTTAAAAATTTTTTTGGGCATAATTTTGGCTCAATACCCATTACTAACAAAAAGCATCGAACCAAATAGCATCGTTGAAGTGAAATATTTAACAAAATTTTATAATAAAGGGACAATGACTTACAGATTTGATTGCTTCTTCCTTAGGCGCAACAACTCACCGGATATTTTTAAATAAAAATTTTGAGCAACAAGCATACGTATAAACTTATACCATTATTTATTTAGATTCAAAATAAAAGGCTGCTAACCAAATTTTGTACTTATACCGATTTTTATATATAACTTTAATTCAAAAAGAATTTCTAGGTCTAAGAAAGCTTATTCTGAATATATTCAATCGATCTCAACGTGCGGGATGGTTTATGCGGTTTAAAAGTAATGACTCTGACACGGAAAAGAAAAACCGCTTAGATCAGCCAAATATATTCGGAGATAAATTTAAGCGTCTTTTAAAAATATAAACTTATACAAAACATCTGCAGGAGATTCATCAAAAACTAATGTTATTAGGTACCGCTTGAAGGATTAAGACGAAATATCATGTCTGAAATGTTGCTGGAAAGTCATAGAAGAGGTGTTGCAGTTTTAATCATTACTGAAGATGAAAACTAGATCTATTACAATAAACCAAACTTCAATCTTTGGTATGAAGCCGGTATATCCCACTATGATAAAACTCATCGAGATGTTGCAAAACCAATCAAAACTATTTAGGTAATAGTCTCAGCTGCCTGATAGTCCAGACTACCATTTTACTCGTTCTTGGCATCAAATTAACATGAAATTCTATGGGAGAGGTCGTAGCATAGTCACAACAAAAGCCCAAAGTTTACCAAAAATTCCGTTTTTTTTTTTAAACGTTCAATAAGAACCTAAGTAATAAGAGTTAAATTAAGTCGTTATATTTATTTTTGTACTTCAAGAAAAAGTAATATAAAATAGCAAAAAAGTACACATCTACACATCGAAGAAAAAAAATAACCAATTTGGGTCAGAAATAACGAAACCGGCAACACTGGTGCTGCTACTTCGAGTTTATTGTTGTTTTTGCTTCTATTGTTTTATTTTACGCAATAAAATCTTTAAGTCCTTTGAACAGTGCTGCCAAATTTTGACGATCAAAACGTGCAGACCTCCTACTCAAAAGGCGCTAACTTATATATTGTGTAACTATTTGTTTTCAAAACACGCTGTAAAAAGCATTAAATATATTTAAAAACAGAAAAATATACTAAAATTGTAAATAACTTTCTATTTCTACAAAGATTTTTTAATAATTTGAACTATTACTTAAAAAATATAATTAAAACGACTTAGAAGAAAACAGCAACTTAAAAACTTTTTCTTTATTTTTGGGTTCAGGTGTAACATTAAGATTTTATCTATTAGAGGTTGTAGACAAAGTTGTGTTCTTTCTCCACTGCTGTTTAAAGTTTTCCTCGATTGTGTGTAATGTAGTATAGCCTGGAGACATAACATAAAGTTAGAAGACCTGTGTTAAGCAGGCGACATCTATTTCCAAGCTCAAAAACATTGCGAGGTGCAATAAAAACTGAATTTTATAATGGATTGTGCATACCGCATACAAATTAAAATTAAAAATCACTTAGTATAAGTAAAGCATTATAAAAAGCTCTTGTAAATAAAATGGTATGACGCTGTGGTATGGTTGGTAAGACACCCGCCTACGAACCAGAAGGTCCTCGATCCAGCACCAGGCCAGACCATCGGAATAGAAGAAAAAAATCCACATGAACATTGTCAATTCATTCCTGACTTCATGCTTTGTAAAGCCTTCTCAATTTCTTGTATACTTACTCGTAGTACATGGGTAATCAATGGAACAAATTATTTTGATGCCGAAAGTGAAGAAGATGCTGTACCATTCAATGGAGTTCATCTTCATTACAGTATGCTGTGAGAACTTCAAATATCATATACACACAACCAAGGCCTAAACGATTTGCTGTTCCCAGATTATTTTTTGTTATGTTTTCCACCAAAACTAAAAACAAAAAATAAAGAAAATGAAAATAAGAACAAGAATCGGAAAGAAAAATCATCGAAAAGTGGAAAAATTTGCAATCTTTCACTTTACACGCATACAATTAAATCAGACGTTTCTTGGCATAACATAAATTAGATTTTAAACTTGACCTCAAAGCTGAATGAAATCAAGTAAATTGTAACGCGATAAAGGTTATATGACCACACTGGTTATAATGTGGGTGTATTTTCTGTTTTTCTTCTTAAATTTGTATTTTAAAACAAAACAACAAAAATTAGAATGAACAAAATGGAACACCATCAACAAAATAATTAAGCACTTAATAAAACTTTTCTCGATAATTTTCGTAAATATTTTCAAGTTTTTAAATTGAGAAACTAAAATAAAAGTTTCTTTTTAGTTTTGCTTTTTAGTCTCAATTTTTCTATTTGTTTGTTTTTGTTCTTTTGTTTATGTTGCAAATCTGTTAACGTTAGTTTTAAGGAATCTTTTCCTTTTTGTTTTTTTATTATTTTTATTGCTTTTGTTTTTTTTTTTTAACATAAGTGAACTTTAAATAAATTTGGATGAATCTTAATTAAACACAAATAATGAATTGAGGAAGAAGTGAAAATAATCTACCATTGATTTTTAGTAATGAAAATTAGTAAATCGATATACAGTGCCAAAAAAACTATTCGACATGAGCTTACAAATTCATTTAGTAATCAATAAAAAAATAATATGACGTGTAATTAAAAAAAAACAAATTAGAACTTTATTGAGGAGCAAAGAACTATATTCAGTAAAAAAATTAAGATCACAAAAGAAACTAATAAAAAAATGCATTGTTTAAGACATAAATACAAAAATTTAAACATAAAAGGTATTCGTTATCGACAATATTCTGAAAATATTAAACATTTGTTGTTGGTTTAAAAACGAGTTGATTTTTTTTACGTCTTATAACCTCTCTTAAACCTTCTGGCATAGATCTTACCAAATAATTTTTTTTTTTGTGTATTCAGAATCAATATTTGCCGGATTACTTTCAGCTGATTTTTATTTGTAGTGATGTGATCTAATTTTTTTCTCCAAATGACTCAAAAAAATATTCAGTAGGGCTTAGAACTGGAAATAGTGTTGGCGTTTTTATTATCTTAGGGCAATTATAAAAAAGCCAATCATTATCTTGTAAAATTGATCTCGGAGAGATCGTCCTAATTTCGGCGTATTGTCGTTAACTTTGCTTGAGCGGGTCAATAGATTTGTGATGATTCATAATACTATCAATAAACGCTATATTGCCTACACCTGAAGCCGCCATATACACCGAAATCATAACACCACCTCAGCCGTGTTTTACAGTTGGTGCAATATTTCTCTGTTCCAACTCTGAATTGTGTTTCCGATATAGGTACTAAATCTTTCCAATCGCAGCCAAAAACGTTATATGTATTTGCTTTCACCAGCAAAAATAACATACACCCAGAACTCAGGACATTAGCGAAATCTAATCTTAATATTCCTATTTTTCTTTTTTAAATATATTTGTCTGGGGTGTTCAGAAATGCAAAAGTGCTCCTCGGTACTTTCGGCTAGTGTAGATAAAATAATTTTTGGATTATTTTTACTTCACGCACGATTCGTCGTTCACCTGCTTCTGTAAGTTTTCTTAATTAATTATGACTTATTAATTATGACTTATTAATTTCTTATATCGACAGAGGTCTGCTTTCCTTTTCGTCACATCTTTACGATCATATGCACGTTAATGATAACAAGTGTTTTGAATTATAAACTTAAGTTCTAACAGTTCTAATAACAGTAAAAATATAAACTATGAACAAACCTTTCAGCAAAAGAAAAGAAGAAGATGATGAATGTCGAATATCTTTTTTGCGTTAAAAATTTTGCATCTTTTGTTAACTAAGCCAAAAATTCTAAAATGAACAATGTTTATAAATTTTGTAACTGTAAATCAAATAACAGTTACAACCTAACAAAATACAGTAGGATTTGTTATTATATCAACATTTAAAGAGCATTTACGAAAATAATATGAGATGTCCTCTAGTTATATTGTGCGATGTATTTGGTATAAACCGATTGCCGCACAAATGGAAACTATTAAGAATTTACATATCCTAAGATACCGTAGAAGAAATATTAGCTATGACGCTAACATTTAGCGGGAATATCAATAATAGATGTACCAACTTAACAAACAAATAAAAAAAAAATAAATAAATAAAATAATATTAAATCGGAACGATGGGACCACCACATGAGGGTTATTCCGGAAACTTTGATCAAGGTAGTATGTAAAGCACAAATAAAAAAGCTTTACTGTGCTGCTTTGTCTCACCTGAAGCGCCCAGGGTACTAAATTTAGTACAGTTTCAATTTGTGTTATATATGTATGTATATCGGACACTTTTAGAAAGAAAGAAACAGTTATATTTATTTTTGTTAAAATGTGATGTTGCAGAATAAACCTAATACCTTATAACACTTAGTAAACTTAAATCAATTCAAACTTGTTGGCAAAACCTTTATTGTAATGATCCAGCATGAAGTTGTGTACTATTTGTAGAACAGCGGGCGTTAATGGGATAAAAGGGTTTGACGAAAAACACCAAATAGATTAAAGAATATGTATAATATTTTTAATTCATGTACAACTCTAAATACTTATGGTATACTAGTAATATTAAATAAATGTTCATAAGTTTTCTAAATTTAGTTAAGCTTTATATTGTTGCAAACTAAAAAAAAACAACAAAAACAAAATTCATTATCGCTCACTAAAATAACTAAATTTACTCCCGATTAAGGACAATACTTGTTATAATGCCTAGAGTTTTAACAAATTATTCTTTTTTCTTCTTAACACACTATCGGCATTTTATGGCTTGAGTCGCACATCCGGACATTTAATTGGAGTATATTAAGATCTGAATCAAGCATCTAAAAATTGTTCCTGAAACACTGTAGGATATTGATATTGATCGGTGTGATAGCTCGTGTGCCAGTTAATCATTTTGTAAGCTGTATCGGGCTTAAAAACGTCTTCGACTAGTCTGGACAATCAGACTTAATAAACCAACCCTTGACAACAAATAGAGATCATCTTTGAGATACCAACGACATTGTTTATTGTTATATTTTGTTATGTTAGGTTTGAGAGCCGTTGTAGTTTGTAGATCATTCGCAGAGACCTTCGACTTATGAAAGCAAAAAGCTACGTAAAGTCGTAAGTTAAACCCAATGTCTATCTATGCTGCTCGTAGGTGAAGGTGATGGCCTGGCTAACATCGTTCTCAAAGAAATATTGGCCGCTGACGCCGCCTGATGAAAATTCACTCCAAGTATCTTTTTTAGGTATACATGGCCAACTTCCACCCTAGGAATACCATTATTCTGGGCTATGCGCTAACTCCAGGCATACAGTTTGGGTTAGGTAGGAGGACAATGAACGAGATAATTCTGCTTTCAAATTTAGCAATACTAACAGTGTGACCAATATAATGGAGGCACTAACGTTTGTTTTTGCGAGTTCAGATAGATTTGCTGGGTGGGTAGAGCTCACCGATTTGATTCTCATCTCTGACGGAACGGGGCTCGAAGTTGAGGATTGGTATGTAACCGATAAAAGATTGTTTTCCAATCATAATTGGATTATGTTTAATCTCAGGCGTGCATTATGTCTACGACAATGCTTTCGCAACCCGGGTGGAACAAACTCGCTATGGAAGTAAAGTTCCACCATGGTAAAATTCAGAGCTCTGTAAACTACGTAAAGAAACTGGAAGGGCTGTCAGTGTGTGTTACAGAAGGCTGTCGCTATGACAAAACGGAACTCGTGGAGAAATTTCTGCGGCTCAATTTAAAAATTAAAATGGTAAGTGCGAATCTACGGTCAGGCATTTATCTATTAAGATGCTCCCTATTCGTCTTTCAAGATCAATCAATCAGTCAATATGGTCAATCTTCCAGGTTTCTAGTGTTAATAAAGTGTTGGATGATAAGTATAAATGTTCTAAAGTATATTGGTAGGTTCGTAACCCTTTAATTTTACGATTGATACCGAACAGCCAGAAAAACATTTTTATCATTATAACTTTTACAAAAAAAATTCTATTTACATAAAAATTGTTCCTGATTTTGACTTAATATCCGACGGAGTTTGTTAAAAATTCAAAAATGTTGATAGAAAGTCAGGTGTAAGCAAGACTTCAGCAATATACAATTACAGCGTCGAATATTTTAAAGACTCCTATGCAACTTTGTTGTAAAGACTAAGATTTACGATGTGTATTGTATTGCTTGGTCGCACCTGCTTTGGCAACACTTTCAGCTTGATAGTTTACACCATTGCGTTTTGGTGTTTTTTGTTAAATGTTCTTTAAATGAAGTCTATTTTATTTATAAATTAGTAATCACAATCAAAAGTTGAACTAGAGCCACCGGCTGAAGTCTTTTTATTATGAATTTATTTTGCTTGTTTTTATTTATAAAAACAACAAGATTTCTACACTCAAAAAAAAAAATTAACAATATAAAGCCATTCAACAACAATAGACTGAAATATATAAAAAAGAAGAAAGAAATGAACAAAATTATTTTACTGTCGTGCACTATTACATTATGTGTGTTGTTGCTACTACCATAGATGCTGGTAGTAATTTTACTTTTGTTGATGCTGGTGTTTAGAAGTGTTTCTTGTACAACAGACTGGTACTTATTTGTACTCGTAATTGTGCAAGTACTTGAGCTCTGTTTAATATTCAAAGCACGTCTTTATTATTAACAATCAAATAATGTTCTCATTATGTAAGTTGAATTAAAAACAACAACAACAACTACATCAATGCAAATTAATGATTTTTTGTTAATTTTTTCTTTTATGATAAATAAGAGTATTAAGATATATAGGACAAAGTATTGTATTTCTTAATAATAAAACGCAATACATACAGCGCTTTTCTTCAGTTTGTATTGAATTTCATTTTATTTGTAAAGTAATTTGCCTAAAACAATTTTATTAAAAAAATATGTTAAAAGAATTTTAAAATATGTAAAATAATTTATCACAGAAACTTGTTTGCCAACGAATATTTATCGTATATCATGTTTTATTTAATTTTTTGTTTAAATGTCAGCCTATTGCTTAGTAAAAAAATAAACCTTTTGAAAATCGTTTATACATATTTTTTTATGACAAAAAAGTAGATATATATGCACATTAGGGCGGGTCGATTTAAAAATCGCCCAGGTGATAAGGAAAATTGTATTCATATACCTTACCTCTAAAATTAATTCTAATGTTCCTTATTTTGACCCAAAAGTCAAATTTTGAAAAATTCAAATACGCTATTTATATCATTCAAATTTTTATATCTGGTTTTTTATAAACTCTAAGTTCCGTTGGGTCTTCAACATCGGTTCGATAGCGTAGAATTTTCTTTATAGCACAGTCTCGCTTTTCTTTGCTATCATCAAACAACATTGATAGCAAGATATTTTCCGAATGCGCATAATCTTAATTATCTTTAATTACTTCATTGACAATACTGCTTAAAAGAAGTTGTAGAAACCGTCACCAACTAATCAACTTAAAAATAATAATCTACCGTACACGACAGACCTGTAATACTTGGCATTAAAGTACATAACACTTATTATAACAATTATTATAAATTCAACCAGAATCTGTAAATTTTCGGATGGATTTTTCGTTGTCACATATAATCTTAATAATCTACCGGCCTTGGTGAACCAGCGAGAATGTACAATTTTCCCTGGTTTGATATTACCCAGATCCACCGAAACCACGCCGCTAGAAATTGCATCGGCAATGTCGTATAAGTACTTCGAATCGGTGGAAAATTAATTTTTTCTGGAGCAATTTTCTCAAAGCCGTCCACTATCTGAAAATAGTAAAATAAAGTAATCAAATAATTAAAAACGGTTGACAATTATAATAAATGAATGATAGCAATTAGTTACCGGAAGAATTTCACAAGCTTCGATTTGATTGCTTCCGATTGCTAGTTGATTTATCGAAAGCTTGAAACAAATGGTGAAACGGAAGTTCGTTGAAGTGTAGAAGGCAAACGAATCAATATAATGGTTTTTTTAACAGCAATTCAAATCGTCGTATAATTTCACCGTGTGGCCCAGTGTTTGTTGGCGCACCATCAGTGCATATGCCAATTAATGCATCCAATGATATATTTTTATCGTTGAAAAAATCATTTAATTTAGTTTTTTGTATTTGGTTTTCTCAAAATAGCAAGATGATACTTCCCATACATCTTTTCTACCATCGAATGAAAACGCTAACAAAGTGGTATCGTCTAACCGTTTACGAAGCACTTCTCGTCTATATTTGTTTTTGCTCTCTAAACTTTCGACTTATCCATGATGAGAGGTTCGCCATGCCGATTTTCCATTTCGAAATCTTGGAAAATAGCGGTTCCCAATGCTGATGCTACTCTATCATGCACACGAAATCTGTCACACAATCGTATCTTTCTGTTTATTGCTTCATGTCTTCTTCCACCGATGGCGGTACGTATGTTGAATCATCGGGATGCATTGTTGGCATTGATGACATAGCCATTGCTCCTTGTGCTTCATTTTCTATCGCAAATGCTTCGACTCTTAGTCTTCTCTGATTATGTTGATCGTGCATAAATTCTTTGAGGCGTTCTGGAATCAATCCGCATGTAAATACAGATGCCTTCAAATGGCATTCTACATTTGGGTATATGACTGGTCAGCCGAAAAAGTTTAACGATGAGGTATTGGAAGCATTACTCGACGAAGATTGTTGTCAAACGCAAGAAGAACGTGCATTACCATTGGGAGTCACACAACAAGTCATTTTCCCACGTTTAAAAACATTGGGATCCATTCAAAAGCAAGGAAATTTGGTCCCATATGAATTGAAGCCAAGAGATGTTAAAAGGCGGTTTTGCATGTCGGTGTAGAAAAATAGATACACTATGAAGCGCAAAAAGTCATATGTAAAGCTCGGCCAACTAGGCCAAGGTCTTTGGTGAGATCAGAAGGCTCTTTTGTATTATGAGCTGTTGAAAACGGTTCAGATGATCAAAGGTGGCCTGTACCGAACATAATTGATTCATTTAAAGAGAGCAATCGGCGAAAAAATACCAGATTATTCGACCAGACACGAGGCTATAATATTCCATTATGACAACGCCCGGCCACATGTTGCAAGACCGGTCAAAATCTATTTGGAAAACAGTAGAGAAGTTTTGACTCACCCGCCTTATAGCCCAGACATTGCCTCTTCTGACTACCATTTGTGCCGATTGATGCAGAACGCCCTTACTGGAATGCGCCTCACTTCAGAACAGGGTATCAGAACTTGGCTTGATTCATTCTTTACCTCAAAACTGAAGCAGTTCTTTTGGCGCGGAATCCATATGCTATCAGAAAGATGAGAAAAGGTAGTGGCTGACGATGGACAATGCTTTCATTTTGTTATTATAATAAATGCATTTTTAAAGCAAAAAAATTGACATTATTAACTTGTATACCCAATATATTTACTTGGAGACGAAATCACTTTTTACAATTTAGATATGATTTACATACCAGGCAAGTGTGGCGCCAATGAAATTCGACTTCTAATGGAAATTCGTTTAAATGTATCTAAATTGGCTCTCAATATTGAAGGTAGCAATATTTGGAATTATTGGTTCCGTTACTATAGTATCCTTCCGTTGTTATGGAATCATCTCCACCATTGCGGTACTTCCCTATTATTGATTCCGCAAAATTGATATTTTTCTTAATTTTTAAAATTTTATAACCTAAGGCTGACGGAAAGAACAAAAATAAAAGAAAAAATGTAAAATTTCACAAAAAAGAGCAAAATAAACTAATTGCAAACAGAGGTAATTTATTTTTAAGACGCAAGAATATCTTTTGCAGAAAATGCTTCTTGACGACTACTTCCTGATCTTGCAGACTCAAGCTAAAATAAAATATATTTAAATGCTGCCTTATTTACACGATAATTTTTTAAAAAGCTGTAAAATTATACATAAAAATTTCACACCTTAAACGTGGATTTAAATTTCTTTATTCCAACTTTTTATCATTTATCTGTAACACATCTTAAGATTTATAGCGCAAAACTTTTATTTTACCCAAATGTTTAAGCAATCAAGAGTAGCACTCAATGATATGACGATCGTCAAAAAAGGCGACTATGTTCATGTTTTTCCGTAAATTTCGCTTATAAAATAACTTTTTTATGTTTAATATTATTGAATTTTTTTATTACCAATAGTTGACACAATTAAGTCGATTTTACGGGAAACTATTCCACAGGAATGAATAATTTCAATTAGCATATCGAGCGGTATTTTTTTCCGTTGAAATTTCCGTTCCGTGTGGAACCAATAATAAGGGCCAATATCTTGCCAAAAGCATATAGTGTCAACTATTACAGACGGCCACATGTAATGAAAAAATTTGTCAGAGAAAGTTCAGCTGATGAAATCAAAACGAGCCTACCACTAACGAACGTTTGGTTCTTGTAAATAAGTTCAAGACAGTGTTGGACCAAACACGCAATTTATAAAAAAATACAAAAAAGCCCCACAAAAAATTGTGTCTTGCAAAAAAAAAAAAAACGTAAAGGCTGAGCAAAATAAGGAGGTGTCAATTGATCTACACATAGTTGCTCGGTGGAATTCTATGGTTCCTATGATTCAAAAATTTTTACTTGTGAAAACATGCATAAAAAATGCTTAATTGAGTTAGATCTTGGAGAAAAGTTTTAAACCACACTAAAATAGCAGTGGAAACACTATGTAGTCGTAATCTGAATTTATTAAAAGCTGATGTTATAGCTCACACTTTATGCCAACAATTTTCGTCAAATCACACTTCTCTTTGTCAACAAATGTTTAAAGCCCTTAAAACTAGAGTTGAAGTAAGACGAGACAAAATGTTGTATACATTGATACAATTTTTAAGTGATCCTGGTATATTTAATAATGTTAGTGAAGACAATTTATGTCCGTACGCCTTAAAAACTTCAGTAATTTCTTACGCAGAATGCCATATAATCGGGTTTTTGGAGACCCTATTATAGGAGAAGAGAAATAAGACAGTGGTGATTACTGTGATGCTATTGAGAAAACAGTTGAAGATTTTTTGAATACTGCAATAAATAACGTTAATAATACAAAAGCTAAATCTAAAATATCAACATTATCTTTTAGTATTTATTCTGAAATAGCCAGATTTGAAAAACATACATACATTATATATTTAAAATTAACGTTGGTACTTATATTGCGAAATTCTAAATAATATTCTAAATTTAAAAACTTGAATAAATTATACAAAGTTGTGAAAACTTCTGGGAATATTGATCCTTTTTCTGCATGTGGCAACGCTTTTTTATATGTTTACATATAAAACAAACTTCAAGAATCTCGTTTATTGCCAAACAATTTTGAGTAGTACTACCTTCTAATTCTTATATCATGATCTATTCTATAAAAGAAAAGAAAACTGTATACATCGTGTTTTATTCATTGCCCATAATATTTAAATTTCAATATTATTCACTTATTTTTTATCGTTAACTTAGCGTCTATGTAGATTTTCCATGTTAGCCAGCGGCCAAGATGTATTCCCAAATATTTAACCCCAGAAATATGCGAGTACATTTTTGATCGTAAACCTTAACTCTCCATTGCTTCAAACAGGTCTGCAGCTGTGCTATGGGATCTTGCAAATACCTAGTTGCTGCCAGCGGATCTCTATGGATTCTTCAGATGGCTGTATCGTCGCCAAATGTTGAGGTATATGACTGTATGTTGGCATATCAGTGGTATATATATGTACCAGATATAGCATAAGTCCCATGATACTTCCTTGGAGTACTCCAGGCTCAATAGTCTAAAATTCACTTATATAGTCGCCTGCGTTATCCTTTAATTTATGTTCAGTTAAATATGGTATTCTCGTAATAAGTTGCAGCCATTTGGTGGTAATTTTTCTCAGTTTATATATTAAGCCTTCATGCCATACTTTATCGAACACTTGTAAACCGTCAATAAATAGAGCGGAGCATTATTGTTTTCCACAGAGACCTTTCTTATGTTTGTTCGATTGTGTTGTGTTTGCTTGTAAGTCCAAATTGATGATTTGAAATACACTCACCTTCACTTAGTTATGGATGTAATTTTTTATGCTTTCTCGAACAACTTGGATATATTAGACAACAGGCTTATTGCTCTGTATGAATCTATTCTGTGTGGAAAAATCCGGGTTAATTGATCTCTTTATTAACTCGGGGTGCCTTCTTGAGGTTTAGATTGCTGATAACACTTTCAGTCTCATGCAACATAAACTGTAATGATTAGGCTGCACTAAACCGTGCGGATAAGGGTGATAACTCTTCCACGTCATCTGCAATATTGGCGTGCTAACTTTCTTAAAATTTTCCACAAGTGAGTTTCCCGTTACAAAATCATCTCTCGTTCCCATTCGACTTTTTTAACGGAGGTCTGCTTAGAACTGGTTTTTTTAGGTTTCTTGCTTCGCCCCATAAACAATAATCGGATTCTGCGGTCCCATCAACATTCTCAAGGTAATTGTTTAGAGAAGCAGTAATCAAAAATTGTTGAAAATTTTAATATAAAAAATAGTTTATTTTGCATTTAACCAGTAGTAAAATGTACAAAAATTAATTACTTTTTAAAAATAAATGGCTTTCATTCAGACAAGTGTCATATATGCTAAGTATAAGAACAGATAAAAGACATTTCTATCATTTTATTATATTTGTTCTTTTTTTAGAAAATCACGTAATTTATTTCTTTTTGTTTTAACGAAAATATATGTATATTCGAATATAATACAGAAGCCCTGTCACTTTTTAGATTATTTGACTTCTGTCCACACTTCTAATTTATTTTTAAACAAAACAAACCTACAATAGTCTTCTAAAGAATAAACCATTATCCAATGATATAAGTTGTTAAAAATATAAATTATTTAATAGTCCAATAATAAAAGGCAAAAACAAGTTGTTCTCGTAATTTTTTATTTATTTACTTTTGTTTTTATAATATTACTTAATATAATATTACTTAATACATATCGTATTTCATATATTTAAATATATTTTAGATTTACGTATTAGAATACATTCAGGGTATTCACTTGAGGTATTTACGTACGAGAAACTTATACTTTTGATAAAAGTGGGCAAACTTTTTCATAAACGTTAAACTTACAACTAAATTAAAGAAATATCCATAATCGTTTTATTTTGTTCAGTTCTGTAATATATACTAAATTTTTGCTAAACTTATTATTTAAAATTTAATATTGTAGTTTTTCACTCTACACTATGGTAACATATTGATTTATGCTGATCTTTAAGACTGATTGAACTAATAGTCTAATACACACCTTTTTTAACTATACTGACTGACTCGGAATTTCTTTCTGAATCAAATGTAGTCCTGTCTTCACCTATGAAGCAATTTACAAGATAATTTGATGATCGGATGATTGTTTTGAATCAAGTTAATGTGAAAATTACCACAAATACGTACAATTTTCTAAAAATGTTTCTTTTAATTTCCTGCTGAGCAGGTCTAATTACTATACATATTTCATTTTAATTTAATATTCTTATAATTAAAAGTTATATTCTGATACTGCTTGTGATTACAATATTTGTGTTATCAGACCAAAATTCAAAATAATTATTTCTTTTTTAATTCGGTTTATATTGTTAGAATTTTGAATATTAAGTTCGTAGTAGAAGTACGTTTAAGAGGAGTCAAAGTCGTATACACCAACAATAGAAGTCTCCTTTCAATCGCATACACAATTTTATCGAAAAATTTGCTTGAATGGACAAAAGGGAATCTGGCAGTGAATGACTGGTGACCTAGTAAACCTTGATAACAAAGCTAATAACACCAGTTTGGAGATATGACTAAGAATCATACTTACTACCTGGTGCTATTTTGGTCTGAGCATACAGATTAAAAGCATAGTTCTCTTTCTCGAAAATCAGACGAAAATCAATCTCTACACTATGCGGAATAAATATAGCGTACAACACTTATGTCATTTTTTTTACAAATAAGATAGTTTTATTTCAGAAACTTTTTTTTAACAAATCAAAACCTCTTTAGGAAAAAATTTAATGTAGATATAAAATTATTGTATTGAATAGCTTTTTCTTATTATAATTAAAAAACTACACTCCTTTTTTTAATGAAATAAATAGAGAATACAAGCTAATATTATCAATATTTTTTGAAGTGGGCTTATAACCCTATAAATTATTTTACTACCGTTGGCTATTATGACATTAAATCGCCTTGGCATATATTCGACTAGATTTCGAAACCTTCAATGCAATTATTTTGTAATAATGCATATTCTCAAATCCTATAAAGTCTCAAGCTGGTGGCCGCTAGCGTAAATTCGTAAATATTCTCTATGGGGTTTAAATCAGGACTAATAGCGGGCCATTTCATTTCAAAACATAATTTTTCATTGCCTTGACATTGTGGATTGCTGCGTTATTCTGTTGGAAAATAATTTAATTATTGGAAAAATTTTTATCCAAACTATGCACGTACGAGGATTTATATTGGACTTAAATTTGACAATTAAATTGACAACTGAGTTTTTTATAGCGCATCGAAATTTAGTAAAATATATTTTCATTGATACTCAAAATATAAATATAAAAAATATAGCATTTTCATATAATTTTTGTTACATTAAATAAGTTTCATATGACTTATAGCTTGATATATTTCTTCGGACTGAATCAGCAATAACTACGCATAGTACTGTAAGACAATGTATAATCAGGTATATGTCTATAAATAAAATGCGCCAAAAATTTAACTAAGAATGTTTTCTTTCTTTAGCAGATCGAATAGTGAACGCACAACAGGAGGAACTTTTGATTAGGTCTACGTCTGCGGGCATTCATAGTCTGTTCTATTTAACGTACAGTCCTGTTACTATACCTCTTAAAGACTTCGAGACGTCATAACTTTTAAAATAGACCCACACATTACAACGCTAACAACAACAAAAAGATCTTTTCCTGATTTCTTTGCTGTAAAATAAAAAACCGGTTTATGGTTAATAATTATCCAAAGAACCGGTTAACCGGTTATTTTATTTAAATAAAATTGTCCTTAACTTTTGAAGCACAAAGCTGGACTACGTCGTATTAAAAATAGGGAGAAGCTGACGGAGAGTTTAAAATTAAAGTGGCAATTAATACTAACAATAATCTAACAAATCTCAAAAGAACTGTGCCAAAACGGTGTGCAGAGGAATTAAAAGTTTGTCATTATTGTTATAATTCAGGTGCCTACGATAGCAAAAATAAAATGTTCTACTTTGAATAAATCTATTAGTAATATACTAGTCCTTAATTGCCTCGACAAGAGAAGTTGCTTAAGTTTCAAACACCACTGTATGTAAATTCATGCACTACGTATTTAATAGTGTGTGTGTCACTGTGGTATGTTAGGTAAGACACCCAACTTCCAACCAAGAAGTCATAGGTTCAATCCTAGGCCATACCAACAGAAAATTTTCTACTGCGATATGTGTATTTATGCTGTGAAAAACTTCACTAACTAATATATCTGCAATTCGGAGCCAATGTTTGTAGGTCGCCTTTAGTGAACTTAATTGATTATACTTTCATATGTAAAAATCAGAATTTATTTACAGAAGATGAGAGAAAGTTATTGTTGCCGAAGTGTACATATCTTTTGCGATCTACCTTGGTTTTCACGTTCTTTGTTAGACATTCAAGGTTGTCATATATACAAAAATAATAACTAAGCTTTTACAAATAGTTAAACGATGAGCAAATTGCAATAAAAAGTATACAAACGTATAAAAATTATACTTATTTAAATTAACCGGTTATTCGTACTAAATCAACCGGCTTATTCGGTATTCGGAAAATGCGGATTTTGAGATAACCGTATTCGACAAATCCAAAAAACCGGTCAAATAATAACCGTCCGATCTTATATCTTATATACTCTTTTATGAAAAAGTTTGGGTTTTTTATGAATGAAAAACGTATAACAAATGTCTATATATTTAAATGTAAGCATTTATGGAATACGCGTCTAAAGAGATTGGGGTATAACCATTGTTTTAAAGGCAAGTCAGCTAGAAAATTTCCTGATTCGTTTTGACGGCCGTGTGCTGAAAAAGTATGTAGAATCGTATATATGCATCTAAAGGGTGAGAAAATTTGAGTTCGAGAAATTACGCGACCGGGAAATTTCTCATGGAATAATTGAATTGTTTGGCTGCCTGCGTAGCTCGTGGCGCCATCCTGCTGAAACCAAAGCTTTTATATATGTATATTGTATATATATACATAACATGCATGAGTTTTGTGAACATATTGTTACGGTTTAACCTTTTTAAAACATTTGAGTTAGTTGAAATTGCGTTTAAAATAAAATATATACCGTTTTTATTTTCTTGTTTTACTGTTATATTTTATTTACTACACAATAACTTTTATACAGCTTACAACAACACTATACAACACTTTTATTTCCGCTTTAACACGTCTTTATCTTATGACAGCCAAAATAATAACTAACTCAACAACAGCCCTTATATACCTAATTGTCAGCATTTTAGAATGCTCAGGAAATATCGACCATCTTCTATTTCCATATCCGCTAATTCAAATGTAACGTAAAGATATCCCACAACGCAGTGTTGTATTTTTATTTTCGTAACAATATATATACAAATTGCATTCCATATTAGTATTACAACAACTCACTTTTATGCAACTGTCATATTCTATGCATCCCTATTTTTTTCATATAAAATTTGACAATTGTGTAAAATGAACTGATGATCAACTGCTATTATGCCCTTATTTATGTATGTGTTTCGGCTTAAGTTTTGACGGCGACATGCTTTTATATATTTTTTTAGTAGATTTCCATTTAATTTTGTAGTTCGCGTGCCATCCATATACACATATGTTCATATTTGCAACAAAATAAATGCGAATGGACAAGTAAGTACTACGTTCCCAAATATCTTATTATTATTAACTTCAGTATAAAAATATATTTGCTTGTTTGTGGTTAAACCAAAAACAAAAGATTAGCAGCAAGCTTCATCAAGCAATATTGAGACCATAAGAAAACTGCCTAACATATAAATATAATCGTGTGTATTAAAATTTTTTGTTGAAGAATTTTGTAGTAAAGTTGTTTTGTGCGATGAAAGTAGGAGTATTAATCACCTGACATAAGTCCCACAGACAATTTCTTTGATAAATTGGATAACCTAGTACAAAAAAGTGCAATTAAAAACAAACAAGGCTGTGTGACTGCTCTTCCTAAAGGATATCACAATAATTCAAGTAAAACTACGAAACCTAACAGTTCTATGTAAAATACAGTTTTCGAGGGGATATGTATACTTTCCTGTGCGACTGTATATTCCAATTTATATGAATTCGTTATATACATATGTATTTAATTTGCCTCCTAGTAGTGCTTCCGCTAAAAGAACTTTTTAAAACTATCACTGATTAAAAATAAACTTTTAAACAGACTTAAACAAAATTATAAACTTTGCTCTCTCAATTTGCTCGAATCGAACTGAAAAAATTGATTCCAAGTAAAGAATTAGAAAATATATGTAGAAAAAGTATTTCTAAAAACTAACATTTGAATGTATCTGTGAATTGTTTTTTAGTTTTAACATTGATTTATAATTTAAGTATGCGTAATTACTTTTATTTTAGTTTGATGTATTTAATTAACTGTTAAAATTGGTTTTTGTTTTTTCTTTTTAATTGAAATAAATTTTAACTTTTGTTACAAAAAACTTGACCCTATTTTACTTTCAAATACCCTTTTTTTCTCGAATACCCTTTTTATGACACTCTTTCGGCAACACTGGTTTTACTCTTTGCAAATTTAGCACTGGTATACAAACACAAAAGAACTTTGCTTTTATTGCTCGCAAAATTTACTCTGGCTTAGTAAATTAAACAGATACAAAATTTAAAAAATCGAAACTTTTTGACTTATTTAAAGTAATAACTCTTTTACCATTAAATTTTAATTTCATTGTATCATTACTCTTAAATCTATTTCAAAACTCATTAAATACAAGAAAAAAAAATGAAACAAAATTGTAGATTTAATAACGTACGCGCAAGATACTCATCACCATGTATTTGAAGAAATATTTTTTTTCATATATTTTGTGTGAGCGAGCCGATCTGTCTTTTAATTTATTTTTGGGTCTGTCTATTTGTCATAATGTACCTTTACGTGCTTAAACATTTGGTTATCTTGCGAGAATATATTCATGTTTTCAATTTTGCAAAATTCTGATATTTGCCAAGAAATTTCGCAAAATCTTTTTATTTGCAGCCAAAAAATAAAATAAGACAAAGAGATTTGATTTTTGTCAGCAGACTGTTTGGCGACTTATGTATGTACGTACATACATACATATCAAGATCAAAGCAATATAAACAATGTAAATAAATACATATATATGTATATGGTATACCATATTTTTTGAAAAACAAGTGTGTCAAATATTCGTTCAGCTACTGAGAAGGTGGGAATGGTGCTTAATATGTGGTCTGATTCAAAACCCTACACAACTTTAAAAAATACATATTTGATTGAAGAAAACGTAAGCAAATTTTGAATTTTTAAATAATTTTGAAACAATTTCTAAGAGACACAGAAGTAGAAGGTTTAGTATTTGGTAGTAATTTTTAGAGAAATCAAACGGTGCACCTTATTATCAATGTAATCTAAAATTAAGAAAAATCTCATTTACAACCCCTCGTAATATTCAAGTTTACTTCTAATAGCTCTTTATTTTGGCCTGAATAATTTCTAAATTTCTAAATAATTCTATCATTTTCCACCATGTAAAGATTAGTATTAATCAGTCAATAACACAATTTTACAAAAAAAATGTTTTGTTCACTGAATAAAACACATGTATACTTTTAAGAAGCGCTACCTATTGGCGCTTCAACAATAGGGAAGAATAGAGCTTCCACAAAGTATTTCCATCTTCCACGATGTGCTGTTGTTCTCTTTGCCTCTGCCAATGTACGATTGTTTTGCCTTAGTTCTCGGATAATTTTGAGTCGCCAGGTGTTCCTTGATATTTGAGGATTACGTTCAAGTGCCATACTTGTAATACTATTCGGATTTTTTTATGGGCTCTTCTAAGAAAATTTCGAATAATTTAAAATTTTAGAATGTTTTAGCCAACGATAAACGGGCCGTTTGGATCTTTTAAGTACCCGCTCTTCGAGAATTTTTAGGGAATTAAAAAACTACTAATTACGAAATAATGTTTGCTGATTTACTCAATAATTTCGAAAGGATGGATGTAATTATGTCCCCCAAAATTCATTTATTCATTCCCATTTGGACTTTTTACAGAAACCTTGGAAATGTGAATCAGGAGCATTGTGAACGATTTCACTAAGATTTAAAATCCTTTGAGCGAGTTTTTGGGACAAGAATATGGTAGGTGACAGTTGTTGGAGTGTTATAAGGGAAAAAATAAAAATTTATATAAAAAATCAACTAAAACGAATGCTATTTTTACATTTTAATTTTTTATAAATACCTCAAAAGTTTAACGTCATAGTTTTTTTTGACTATTTTCCGATAGTTAGACGGCTTCATGGGGTTTTATTTTTTAAAACAAAATGCCTAGTATATTCTTTCGAGCCCGTACGGTAAAGAAGATTCTTGCAAATCTCGGCGGTAATAAGTCTTCTGGGCCGGATGACATTCCAGCGCTGGTCTTGAAACAGTGGTCTTCGATCCTTGAGCGTCCATTGGCTAATCTTTTCAGTGCGTTTTATCGTGCGGGTATTTTCCAACTTGCTGGAAGATTGCCAATGTAACCACAATCCCTAAAAAGGGTGAGGCTAGTAACCCTGAAAACTACCGCCCAATTGCAGCTTGTTCGGCACTTTCCAAAGTTATGAGAATATGATTAATCATCACCTTGTGAAATATTTAGAGTCAAACAATTTGTTGAGCGATCGCCAATACGGTTTCCGTAAAGATCGCTCTACTGGTGATCTACAGCGTTACTCTCTGAAGGGTGGAACAGGTCCATTCATGGATTTGGTGAGAGTAAGGCTGTGGCCCTGGATATTTCCAAGACGTTTGACAGAGTCTGGCACGGGGCTTTCATATCCAAACTTATTGCCTGTGATGTCGGTAGTGACTTCTCTCGATTCATATCGAACTTTCTCCGAAATCGCACTATATGAATGGTTATAGATGGGATTTTATCCGACGAGTTCAGGATAAATTCAGGAGTACCGCAAGGCTCTGTTCTTTCTCCAAATCCATTTCTAATATTTTTTAACGACTTTCTTTTTCTCACTTCTAATCCTTCTTTTGCAGATGACAGCAATATTTAACATTCATATTCTTTTGATCGTAGTTCAAGCCTTTTGGAGATTGGGGCGAAAAGGCGGAATATGAACGCTTACAAGCGACCTGGCGGAAATTTCTGAGTGGGGTCGCGCAAACAGGGTCGACTTTAATGCAAGACCCAATGTTGTTTTCTGACACACAGACGTGGTGGTGTGTTGTTATCTGTATCTATGGGCAATGTAGATATTGAGAAATCAGATGCTCTTGATGTTCTGGGTATGAGAATTTACTGTGACGTTCGTTGGAACGAGCACATATTTCGAGTGCCGCAAGAAGCATTCAAGTGTCTCGGCTTTTTAAGACGGTGTAAGAATTACTTCACTCCATCTGATCTCCTTAATATTTACAAGGCCTATATTCGACCCAAATTGGAATACAACTCTCATGTATGGGCCGGTGCTTCTAGGTCTATAAATGACGGTAGGGTAGCCAACTCTATCGATTCATTACAGCATCGTCGCAATGTTGCGTGTATTTTATTGTTCTATCGGTACTATAAAGGAATGTGTTCTAACGAAATAAAGGATTTGATTCCGCATAATGATATATTTTCACCCAGTACTCTTGGTTCTCGTAGAGCACATCCCTATGTAGTTGATTGCCTGATGAATTGCACAACTCACTATAGGGAGAATTCGTTCTTTGGTTGCACTATTCGTTTGTGGAACAATCTTCCTGCCAATGTCTTCCCTGCCACTTACGACATGAGCAAATTCGAATCGAACGTCCACAAACACTACTCTATCTATCCTCCTTCCAACAACCTATTTTCCGAGTACCAGCACAATGCGCTGCATGGGGATATTCCCTGAGTGCTGGTCTCATTAAAAAAAAAAAATGTTGCACTTTGTTGCCCTGTCTTTTTTTGTGTTACTTTTTAAAAAAATGTAATAAAAAGAAAGGGTGCTGCGTTTATCTATAAAAATGTTGTCTTTAAAAAAATTTTATATTTCCTAATTTTTGCCTACGTTTTATGAGAAAGAACAAAAATGTGCAACTTTTTTTTCAGAGAAGAAAACGCCATAAGCTAATAGCTCCACGCATGTTTTAAACTGTGAACAGAAACTTTGAAAACTACTGTAATTTTCATATCTGTTATATTTTTTATTAGACAAACCTTAGGAAAAATCGGTTCATATTTTTAATAAATTAATTTAATTTACTTGCGATCTGAAATTACAACTCGAAATTATTGCATAGCAAAGATAACCACAAAATTTTAAAAAAGTACTTTTAATTGTTGGCAAATCATTTACCACCTAGCCATTCCTTAAAATTTTGAGATAAAAATAATCCGGGGTAGCTAAATCTGGCCAATAAAGGAGTCATGAAGCAATTTCGAAGTTAAATTTTATGTCTTTTGGCTATTACAATAGAATTGTGTAAACAAGTACATTATTTTAATTTTCGCTGCCCTTTTTCCTCAATTTCATCACTGAAACGCTGCAATGAGTTAGAATACTTGGCGTCAATTGCCTTGCCTTTTTTTCCTTTGTCTGTGTGTGTAGAGATTGTTCTATGTTTCATCCATGGTTACGAATCTCGGCTTTATTGTGGTGAAATATCGCCAAATACTCTATAGAAAGATTACGACGCTGTTTTTATGTTACTGTGACCACACGCGGCACCCATCTTGAGCACAGCTTTTTCATCTTCAAATTTTCGGTCAATTTTGCAATGCATAGTATTTTTTAAAAGCCTTTGACTTCAGCTAACATTTCTTCTTTAGTTCACATCATCCAATAAAATTTTTGGATTTTTTAACCGTTTCTGGCGTGGATACCGTTTTAACTCTGTTGCTTAGTATTTCATACTTATAAACGGAGGAGCAGATTTTTCCAGAGTTGTTTATAGCTTAGCTTTAATTAAGGTTAAACTGGGATCCCTTTAAATGCAAGTATTGAATCCGATAATGGTATCTAATTTTAACCACGTTTAGATATTCATTAAATTGGTTTGTTTTACAAATTTGCCATATTTCACCAATTAAGTTTTTTTTTCAAACCTTGCGACATCCGCCTAACAACCAAGCAGCGTTGTCGTTGTGACACTGAACTATCACTTTTGTCGCTTTTTCATGCCAATGACTCTTTTTATGATCCTTTTTTTAATGTATCCCTTTTTGACCATTTTTGAAAAGGACTAAAGGTCCAAAATTTCTCACGAAAATTCTCAGTACACTTAGCTTTTGTATATGTATGTTGTATATATACATAACATGCATGAATTTTGTGAACATATGTGGTATATAAAAATTGCATTCAATATTATTATTACAGCTGACTTTTATGCAACTGTCATATTCTATGCGTATCTATTTTTTTGGTATAAAGTTTGACAATTGCGTAACATAAACTGATGATCAACTGCTGTTATGCCCTGATTTATGTATGTGTTTCGGTTTAAGTTTTGACAGCGCGAACCTTAAATATATTTTTTTAGAAGATTTCCATTTAATTTTGTAGTTTCGAGTGCATTCATATACACATATGTTCATATTTGCAACAAAATAAATGTAAATGGATAAGTAAATATTACATTCCCAGATATATAATTATATTAGCTTATGTATAAAAATATATTTGTTTATTTGAGGTTAAAGAAGAATATATGAGCAGTAGGTTTTATCAAGCAATATGGAAAAACATAAGAAAACTGCCTAACATATATAATCGGAGGTATTAAAATTTTATGTTGAAAATTTTTGGAGTGAAGTTGTTTTGTGCGATGAAAGTAGGAGTATTAATCACCTGACATAAGTCCCACAGATAATTTCTTCGATAAATTGGATAACCTAGTACAAAAAAAGTGCAATTAAAAACAAACAAGGCTGTGTGACTGCTCTTCCTAAAGGATATCACAATAATTCAAGTGAAACTATGATAAAAAATTGTATATAAATTTAATGATTAAATATGGCTCTATAACATATAAATTAACAATTAAACAATTTTTAACATTTGTTTTGGGGATAATTAGTTACCAAATACTTTTCTGTGTGAAGAAAATTGAATTAATTTATTTTTAAAGCTTAAAGTTTTTGAAAACCCAAACCTTATAGTTCTATTTAAAATCCAGTTTTCGAGAGGATATGTATACTTTCCTGTGCTACTGTATATTTAAATTTATATGAATTCGTTACATACATTTACTTTGTCTCTTAGTAGTGCTTACGCTAAAAGAATTTTTCAGAACTGTCACTGATTAAAAATAAACTTAAAATATATACTTGTGAATCCACGCTTTCCTCTCTCAATTTGCTCTAATCGGGGCTAGAAAAATTGACTCCAAGTAAAGAATTATTTACAAAATATAGGGAAAGAGTTTATAAAAAGTGGAAAACATTATCAAGAGTTTTTGTAAAAGTAACTTTTTTCTCTTTGATAATATGACTAATATTTGAATGTATCTGTGGATTGTTTTTTAGTTTTAACACTAATTTATAATTAAAGTATGTATAATTACTTTTATTTTAGTTTAATGTATTTAATTAGCTGTTAAAATTTTTATATTATTTTTTTTTTTAATTGAAATAAATTTTATTTGTTTTACAAAAAACTTGACTCTATTTTACTTTAAAATACCCTTTTTTGTTCTCAAATACCCTTTTTATGGCAATTTTTCAAAACTTTCAAAGGCAACACAACAACCAAAAGCTCTTCAGTTCAATCGCCGGCGTTAAACCTAGAGTTCCAATTGTAGCTCGTTAACTGAGAAAAGTCCCCATGTTCCTCCATGGAATGTAATGGAAATCACTATTATTGCCGACATCTGTACGTCAGATCGTCTAACTTTGAGAGTCCTAGTAGTTATTCTTATGAGATATGATAGAAATTTACCTTTAGAAATTGTTTCAGTATATAAAATATTGTTAAAAATCATAAACAATTAATCGATTAACAAATAATTGTCAAAAGTTACGTATAATTCTATTGACTATAATTACCTACAGCTCTGATACCCTACACTGTCACAGGTGATTATATATTAGTTTGTAAATTAAAAGAAACGTGACATCAAACAAATGCTGAGATCATTTCTAATATAAAAACGAAAAATACATATTTATTTTTCTCTTTGTTTTAATCTGTTTCGAAAACATTTTTATCTTTATTTTTCTATACAATTTTAATTGCTTTTTATGTAGTCTTGGTTCATGATTTAATTGCATTCGACTGCCATACACAAGTACCCTCGTACTTTGCGGTTGTTAATTATTAATTTGTACGAGTATTCTTAATGATTTGGTCATGTTTAATGTTTTAAATTTCCTTAATTAACCTTGAGAAACTGTTTGATAAATAATTTTTCATTTATACAAAACAAGATATAAGGGGAAATCATTATTTGTTGCAAACAGGCGTTGCAAGTCTTGCAGAAACATCTGCTATATATTGCTACGTCACAACAGCAAATTACATTAAAGCGACATTTGCTATACTTACGCATATTTGTTATTAAAAAAAAATCATTGCAAGTTTGCTTTACATACGTAAATAGCTGTGCTTTTTGTTTTGTTTATATCTATACCCAAAACACATAATCCTGCTTTTACACGGTAGGTACGTTTGTAAAAAATCATGTAAAAAAAGGATTAGGTGCGAAATAAAAACCTGTGAAATTTTTCAAAAATTTTCAAAAAATATTTATTACTTATTTGTAGGATATATATTTCAATTTAACATACACAAAACCTATATCTACGGTAACCATAATTTCTAAGCAAGCAAATGTTTAACCGACAACAAATAAATATAAAGTGCAAGTATGTATAAGGAGATTATGTGATGTAGTAGTTAAAGTGCTTCCGTATATAATCTATGATATATAAAATATGTTATTTATTTTATTTAATTAGAGCCGATAACTAGAAGACGACCAACGAGGTGACAGATAAGCACATAATGTACTAGCATATCGGAGCTCCCGATTATTGAAACAATACCAGCAGTTTTTTAAAAGGTTGGCAATAATTCGACTGATAGGATGTGCTATGCAACACAGAACTTTTCTCCAACATTATTTATTTTCAATATTTTTGTTTTTTTTATACATATCGCACTTGATCATCAGAGGATATTAAATCAAAATTTTTAAATTTTCAGTAGAGGCGAAAAAATACTTATAGTTACATATTTAGAAAATTTGAAAATCCGAATACATCATAGTAAGCAAAAAAATTATACCTTTTTTATGAAAATTTACGTTACATTTCTATTTCCACTTTAGTATTAGCTCAAAATAATAACTTTTTGGTGATGTAAAGCTAACATGAAAATGGTCTCAAATGTGGTTTGGAAGTGAAAGAGTAATCGGAATACATTGAAACTTTTAAAGTAGATGGATATTGATGTTGTTATATGATTTCTTGCAAAAAATTTTGTGTTAATACCCTCTTGTTGATCAAGTGCGATATGTACAGTACATGCAGTTTGTCAACAAAATCTTTTTTAAATAGTGAAAAAGTTTATTAATTCTTTATCATTAAAAAACGGATTTTCTGATTTAGTTTTTTTAACATTTTTTTATTAATTCGTAATGATCTGATTATTAACTAACAAATAACAGCAAAAGAAAATAAAAATGAAAAATTGGGATAAGGAAATAAAACGTTTTCACAATTTATGTTTTTTTTTAATCTGGTAGATTTTGCTGTCCAAATAAAGTTTTTGTTTTTATTATCAAATAAATGCTGAATATACGAAACTTTAAATGCCTCGCAATAGAACAGCATCGGATGTAAATTAGTTAACTTGTTATAGTCACCCAGTCAGGAAAGCGGTTCAACCTTATCTGAAATGTTCTCAATAAGAAGACAAACTATGTCAAAAGTTTAAGACTCGCTTAAAACCAAAATACGCTAACATTAATACATTCGCCATAGCGTAATAATCAGAAGAAAGCACTGCTTACAATTCAACGCAAAGAAAGGTGAGTGTCTATTGCTCTATCGATTATTTCCAAACTTGACTACTGCTGGGACGAAATTATATTTTACGGCGGGACCATAAAAGTGTTTCAAGTTCAAGTTCTATCAGGATAATAACCCAAAACAATAGGCTCTTTTCTTAAGAACTTGGCTTCTTTATAACTGTCGCAAAGTACTGGATACTTCTCAGAGTCCAGATATAAACCCAATTTAAAATTTATAGACTTATCTTAAAAGAAGTACTACCAACAGGCGTCACAAAAACCAAGGTGGATTAGGGGCCGTAATTGTAAAAGAATGGGATAAAACTCCAAATGAATAAGTGCAATAATTTCTTTCTTCCCTGATAAGGATTGATTATCTTGCAACTCAATATTTTCATCCCACTTATTAATATTATACTAGTATGTAAAAACATTTTCTTGACAACAAAATTATAGAGGCTCTTTTTTTGTATCTTATTTTGAATGAAAATTTGTAGTTTTTTCTTTTTTGCTGTTATTTGTTAGCTAATATCTGGATGAAATTGGATTAACAAAAAAAATTTTTTAAAGTAAAACAAAAACCTTATTTTTTTTAATGATAAAAGTCAAACCCAATTCTTTTTTCACCATGTAAAAAAATGTTCTTAACAAACTGTATGTGTACAAATTATATTGAGTTGGAATAGCGTTTTAATGTTCTCGTTTCTTTTGCAACGATTTTTTTCTATTAGACAAAGTGTATAATATTCATCCGATAGAGATCTTTTTACTCTACAAAACTGTAGTAATCTTTTTTTGAGTAATTTAATTTATTAATTTTTATTGCTTATTAGTGGAACATCCAGAAGGTCCACATACATAAACATTTTCGATACCTGTTCTGCTCTCTTTTCATTAAGGCCAAAAATTTGCTGAAGCAGTCTAGGACTTCTGCAACGTAGAGAAAGTTTCATAGGCGAGTCAATGTAAAATGATGTCGATATTCTAAATTTGAATTCGAATCATGTCTCAAAGGCGATTTGGATTTAAATTACCAGTGTTGCTTTGGCGCTATATTTTGCGCGTTTCAACTACCGAAAAGTCGTAAGAAATATACATTTTATAAATTCAACAAACTTATAAATACATATAAACTATTGACTTAAAATGCTTAAAATTACATAATTCCAGATAATGTTTGTGAAAAAATGAATAAAAATAGTGTTTTTGAAACGTAACTCAAATCTAAGAGCCCATTTTTCAAGACTCATAAGTCATTTTAGAAGAAAGCTAAAAATATTAATTATTTAATTAAAATACTAAACTTGCTATTTGTTGTTACACATTTAAAGATTCCAAAGCGATCACAGAGCCATAACGAATTCTTTCCATTTACGCTTATATAAAGTTGATGATCTAATTTGATACAAAGTCATGGTATGTCCTTTTCTTTCAATCTGTCTGCTCTAGTAATGGGCTTGCCTTCCGATTCTTCTGTTTATCTGCGAGTTCCATTCAATGGGTAGTTTTACTAAGTCGTAATTTGGTTTTCTCAGAGTGAGCCTAGTCCATTTCCTTCATTACAAGAACTTGGTGTGATCTGGTTTCTGATCAGAAGATTTTTAAGATTCAACATAGACACTAGTTTATAAATGCCTGAATGGAAAAGAACGCCCTATAGCAATCAGTCGGCCTGAATAGTTCCAATCTGTTCTGAATATCAGTGCTCGAACCTCTGGACGTCGTAAGGACGTCAAATAGACGGGACATCTTCCAAATTTTTGATTCATAATTCGGAAGTTCGTTGTGTTTTTAGCGTTGGTTGATTCATATAATTTTGATTCTGAAGATTTGTATCCGCAAGCTCACATTGTATGCTTCTGACTGTATAGAGTCAAGTTTTCATTGCATTTCGTAATGTCTGTTATCAAAGAGATAGATGTCATCTGAGTAATCTAGGTCTTACAACTTCGTGTTAAGTCCTAAGGTTATACCACGTTGCAACACAATCGAGTACAACGTTAAACAGCAGTGGAGAAAGACCATAACCTTGCCTAACATTAGCACCAAAAATTAAAAAGAGTTTTTAAGCTGTTTTGTTCTAAATCGTTTTTAATTTCATTTTTTAATCTCTTAAATTATTTACGAATTATTGTAAAAGTGGAAATTTTAATATTAGAAATTGTTTTTTTGCAATTTTAGTATATTTTTTGCCTTTAAATATTATTAACGCTTTTTTACAGCGCGTTTTCATTATAAAAAGTTGGCAATACTGTAAATTACAACGGCGAATACATATTTCATTAATTTTTTTTATAACTATTGGTTTTTGTTTAAATAAAAGTTTCCGAACTTATTATTCAACCCTGCAAGTTTCTATTGTACCAAATTAATATTGATTAATTTTTTTTAAAGCCAAAAAATAGGATACAAATTTCTTGCGGCTTTATACTACCCCTTACTTTGAGGTGGTTGTGATGGCGTTGCAAACTGAGAAATATTTATTTTCAATGTTGGTTTTTACAAACACGTCTCTTAAAAACAGTGAACAAAAAACAACTTATTCAGTCAGTAAGACTTCCGGTTTTGAAATTTTTATATCTTTGTAACCTTTAAAAATGATATTAAGTTATCATCCAAAAGTAGTTCAAAGGTAAATTAGTCAGCTTTCTATAAAAATAATTTATTTAATTTAAGAAATTTATTTTAAAATCCAAAATACTTAAGCTTAACTCAAAATGACTCCGGTTTTCATAGTAAAAAAAAGTTGTACACTTACTTTTTCTCTCTAAGAGCATTTTTTTAATGGGGCCTAAATCAAAATATAGTACATTTAGCGTTCATAACTGAATGAACTCGATCTTGATGCCTATATTTAACAATATATCCAGGAGGACTGTCTTGCGTTCATTTTTGCTCCTAACTTGGCGCTGTCATAACTTAAAATCCATCTATACCGACAAATTCCCTACAAATACATGCTGGAGTAATAATTTAACACACGTCTGTTTACCAATTTGTAAAAAATTAATTTGTTAGAAATCTTATCTTTAATGGGGTTTTTCATGATAGGCTGTTAATCGGATTATCTGGTTATGTGTTTACATTAAAAATACAATATACTTTGTAAAAACATACCCAGGTTTAGAAGACCCTTAACATTGTTTACAAATTATGTACATGGTTATTTACTTATTTTTTAGCGTCGCAAAATTATAGTTATTTTTACTAGAGATATTTTGGTGCGAAATCTTGAAAATTTTTAAAGGGGTAAAATTTATCACCACCTCCGTAGATATGCCAACTTAGATGTTAATAGAAAATTAGTCCACAAAGGTGCATATGCAATTTTTATATGATTTCTTTTATTTCTACAACTAAGTATGCTCTCTTGGCTGTGAAAAATGCCATTTAGTTTTTGTTATGTTTTAAATTCCATTTTTTTTGTTTAATTTAAAATGTTGAGCTTTTGTTATAACAAAAAAAGGCTTGTAAAATGTTATGACAGTTTTGTTCAGCTAGAAACCAAAACCATCTTAGTTTTTATTCGAAAATTATTACAGTATACGAAAAAGTTTAATTTTTGAAAAAACAAATTTTAAATTTTAAAAGGTTCCAAATCAGTTATAAGAAAAATAACAAACAGGTCCTATTTAACAATTACGACATATTTATTTCTGGTTATCGTAACGTATAAATAATTATTATAGTAACCAAAAAAATGTACAGGTTATCAATAACTATTATCGAAAGTAATTTCATTTTTTAGTTAATTTTGTTTCTTCATCAATATTCTCAAAAATAAAGGTTCTGGGTCTTTTGCGTTTAAAGCTTAGTTGCTCGTTTTCTACGTTTTTGTTAGGATTACTTCCATGTTTTAATAATTTTCCTTTAAGAGAAATACTATGAGATTTTTACTCACTGGTAAGATTTATTTTATTCAATGGTAAGATTTATATCCGTAGAATTATTAAATTATGAAGAAAAATTTACTGTATGGAAATTCATTATAAGCAGCTTTAAATACACTAACTTTGAAATGTAAAAGCTCCGTATTTAAAATGAATTCATAATAGAGAGAACTTCATTGTATGGAAGCTTACTATAGAAATGTTCGACTGTATTTACAGAAAAACTTTGGTATGACAAAAAACTCAATATACGAGGGCGAATTGATATTGAAGCTACCTAAGTAGGAAAAAAAATTTTTTTTTTTTCAAAAACCATTCATTTCTCAATATAGTCTCCTTTTAGCTCAATACACTTAGTAAAACGATTTTCCAACTTTTTTATACCATTTGAATAATACGATTTTGGGAACTCATCAAAATACGCATTAGTTTCGGTAATCACTTCTTCGTTTGAGATTAATCTTTTTCCTGCGAGCCATTTTTTCAAGTTTGGAAACAGGAAAAAGTCTCTAGTGGCTAAATGTGGACCACAAGGTGGATGATCAACCAATTCGAAGTCGATTTCTCGTCGTTTTAGCATCGTATCTAATCCTGGTGCGTTGTCTTGAATAAAGAGCACTTTTTTCTTGCTTCAATGTGGTCGTTTTTCCTTGATTGCATCAAGCAATTGATCCAATATTGCACGACAATACTCTCCTGTGATTGTGGATCCCTTTTCAAGATAATCGATGAGCAATATTCCGTGTGCATCCCAAAATACAGTGGCCATAACCTCGCCAGCCGATTTCGCAATCTTCGCCTTCTTCGGAGCACTTCCACCAGCCTCCACCCATTGCTTCGATTGATTTTTGGTTTCAGGTGTGTAGTGGTGGACCCACGTTTCATGAACAGTTATTAAGTGTGAAGTGATCTGTCGAACTCGTTTTTGTTTAACACTGAGCAAACGCGGCACCCATCTTGCCGATAGCTTCTTCATATGCAAATGTTCATGCAAATTGTTGAACACACGTTCATATGATATGTTTACCATATCAGCAATCTCACGTATTTTGACCCGGCGATCATTCATAACGATATCGGGGATTTTCTTGATATTTTCTTCAGTAACCATCTCTTTTGGCTTTCCTGTTGATGGTATTGTTGCAGTGCTTGTTCGGCCCCGTTTAAATTCAGCAATCCAATATTTTACCATATCATCTGACGGAGCAGGTTCGCCGTAATGTTTGTCAGTCTTTTCTTTTGTCTCTTTCGCCGTTTTGCCTTTCAAATAAAAGTGTTTAATCACTACACGAAATTCACTTTTTTCCATTTTCCAAGAAACACAAAAGTAGCTTACTTCAAACGACTAAAACAAATAAACTAATCGATGAATTTGGCTAAAATTTTAACAGCTGACGTTTGACAGATCGTAATTTCTAAGAAAGAAAAAGTTTTTGTGTTTGTGCTGCCATCTAGCGCTAGGTACCTTCAATGTCAATCCGCCCTCGTAATAACTTTTTATTCATTGTAGTTTTTCATACAATAACGCACAATTGGCGCAAAGAAGTTATTCTAAGCTATAAGGCCCTATATACAGCAAAGTATTCATTCAACAAAGTTAAAATGGGAAAGTCCCGGTTTTAAGACAACCAAATCTAAATGTGCTTTCAGGTGAATATGAAAATTGTACATCGAAATCAGAATAAAGAAATATTTAATTTCAGGCAAAAAAAAACTTAAGTAAAAGAAAAGCAACATAAAAGTATTTTTTTAAATTTCGTTATATGTACTAAGGTTTCACTGATACATATTGTATGTATGTATTTATGCATTGTATGTCCAATGAATCAGTACATATCTATATCGAAATATTTTTGATGCTTTCATATTCGTTGTATCGAAGTTCCACTGCATATTTATATCTTAGAAACTTAATTATCGTTTTATTTGTTTATGTAAAACAATATTTTGAATTAGTTGCCTAGCATAATAAACTCTTATTCATTGCAAGCATCATTAAAAGTTGCCAAGTTTTTTGTTTAATTTTTAATTAAATTTTTAATTTTATTTAATAGTTATCATAGATTAATTTTTAATATTTCAGACAATCAAAAATAAAATTTATTTACCACAATATTTTATTATTTGAGGTGTTTCTTTACTTATATGAATGTATAGCAATAGGTGTAAATAAGGAACACCTGACCGATTTCTTAGAATTTAATTATTGCAATAAAACATTACAAAATGACAAGTGAAACCTACACATGACTTTTATTTAAGCAAAAGTCAGTTCAATTTAATAAAATATGAAAAAAAAATAAAAGTATATATATATACAATATACGTCTATTCAATGTACAAAATAATTGAAACTGTAGGTATTCTAATAACAACTGACAATTCAAATTATAGTACCAATAAATATTGGGTTAGTGAAAAAGTTAATTTTATAAATTCAAAGAAGACATATGGCTAAGCTTTGTTAACGAAAATCGATGTATAAAATTCTGCACTTAAACGTACATATTTAAAAAGTAATTCAAGAATTATCAGTTGTAGCATATCCGCAAAATTGCATTAAAACAGCATTATTGTACAAAAGAAGGGTGTCCCGGCAGGATAGTGGGCAGTGGGCTAGTCTGTCAGCGCGGGGTCGTGAGTTCGAATCCTACCAAAGGCTGTGGTCTGTAATACTACACCGAGCATATTGTCTTAGTTGCCCCGATCGTAAAAAACTTGCAAAACTTTATTGTAAAAAGCGATACAAGATTTAGGAAAACGATTTGCCAACTATTTGACTGATTGTATTATTGACATTGAAAGCATTTAGTTGGTTAGAGCAACTTTAGAATTTTTACCAAGATATATTTACAAAAATCAATTTTTACCATGCTTGGAATATGCCACATTTACTTGTCAAATTCCGACTATTTTTTCACTGATGATGCCTATTTATAATGAAGCCATTTAACCAAATTAAAAAAAAATGCCACAATTAACATTCTTAAGTACTTCCGACTACTGCACTCCGGAACTAAACTTCGATAGGAGATTAGTGGTGAGAGTCCCTACCCGTTCTGAATGGAATAGGAGTAATCCACTCAATGCCTTCGACATTAGTGTCTACACAAATGACTCAAAGATGAGGATCTGGAGTTTTTTCGATGGCGGCTAACCTGAATCACCACTGCAGTCGGAAATATTAGCCATTAAGGAGGCATGCTAACTAATATCTCGTCGGTACCTGTGGTTACCAGGCAATTCTTAAAACGGTAGCCAAAGACACTATTTAACACCTGTAGTAGCTATAGGTGGCCACGTTAATACTTACTTATATGTCAGATGCTACGCCCACTTATCCAGTTCCGCCTAAGTTTTTACTGATGATGTGTCTTGTTACTGAAGTCATTTAGATCGAGTTCAGAAATTTCCACTAAAACCATTCATACATATTTTTCATTAAAAAAAAGAACATATGTTAGCTGACATTTGATGACGGCAATATTGTTGAAACTGTATCTGTCAAGTAGGCTGTCAATTACTCAGTTTGTTTTGCAAAATTAACACTTACAAATAATAAATTTGGCGCAAATAGAAACTAACAATAAATTTCATTAAAAGATTGCCTTAAGCAATGAGTACGCGAACAATCAAAATTGTTGAAAAGCATTCAATGCATTTCGAAAATGGCACTGTTTGGTGAAGATTTTTAGCTGGCGGCATCATCAGTCCATATTTTTTTAAACAATTACAACAAAGGCATGCGATATATATAGGTCACTGATTACCAACTTCTCTACGGCTCTGAGTACGGTCATCAATGATATGAGCTTTCCATAGGATGGTGCTACATGTGACACAGCTCGTGCTACATTAGAAATTCTCCACAAGTGATTTAAGGTTATGGTAATCTCGCGTGGAAGTGATGTGAAGTGTGTACCGAAATTGTGCGTCTTGACCCTGTTACACACTTTCTTGCCAGGTTATCTTAGGCCGTTGGTCTCTGCGAATAACCACTACGGTTCTTTAAGCTAACATAACCCATGCAATGGGTCAAAGTCATCTTTCAGGCCTTTTACACACACATTGTTTAATTTACATTTGCTTATACGCAACACTAAATTTTATTATTCCACTATGAGTCACAGCCGCCCTTTTTGTATTGAAATATTAAGGAGAATAAAAGTAATTGGAAAAGTCTAGTGAAAAATATATTTATTAGTGCCTAAGGTATTATGAAAATATATCGTAGTATTCAATGTGTGTGCCTTTCTTAGAATTTGCTGCGTTAGAACAACATTTTTGCTACAAATGAGCTAATTTGATAGGATAGTACGTAGTACGTGCTAGTTTGATAGCTCGGGTTCGATTCCCGTCAGAGACTCTGGTCAACACGCTGGACATATATCCTAGTTACCTGTTTGTAATATTTAAAGTTTAACCTGCAATTGTATTATAATTTAAATAAGAAGTAAAAGAATAATTTCTATCGAACTTATTGTAGAAATTTTTTATTCGAAATTTTTTTACACTCTGACTTTCATGGTATTCAGAAATTTGTTGTGAGCGGACCGATATTTGCAAAAAAAATTTCGGTTGATTTTCTATTTGGTTAAGAATATTTATCACAGCATGGTGTAGTTGTAGTTCTAAATACACAAATAGCTGTTAATATAGCCACAACCTAATAAAATATCTTACCGAATTAATTGGGGTGTAGAAATACGGGAAGTATTGCAACAACGAATAAAATGTAATGACAAGTCTAAAGTACTGATCAAATTTATAGCGCACTTTACAAGTAAAGGTTTATATATAAGCAAAGAGTGGTATATATTAGTAAAGAGCGTATGAATCTCATATACGCAAAATTGTTCTACGAGGGTTTTAATATTGGAACCTGCCTTTGATGTTTGCTCTCTTCATTTTTATTCTTGTGTAAAATTGCATTGTTTGCTCTCTTTAGAATCACGCTCACAAAAGAAAAGAAAGTAAAAAGATGTCTTTTATTCTCACTGGTATGTTATGTTTAATACATTATCATTTTTTTTTTATTTTTTTTTTACTTACCCTTTACCATTTCTTTATATTTATTTGAAATAAATTCAAAAATTTGTATGAACAAAGAATACAGTAAATCAATCCGACTGTGCAAATTGATGTAGTGAAAAGCATATTTGTTTTTTTGTTGTGCAAACGAAAATATATTAATCAACATCGAATATATGGTGCCTTTTATAATCTATACATATATAACAATATTATAAGTAAATACATACATATGTATAATTATTTTTCTATTATATTGAAAATTCAAATTTTTTTTTTAGGAATAACTTTACAAAATTATAATTTATTCATTTTTATTATTATTTTAAATTTTACAAAAAAAAACTATAGTTAAATTAATTAGAATATTACAAAAACTACGTAAGTTAAATTTTTTTTATACATTTATTAAGTATACATATAATTTTATTTTTGACTCATATACTTATTATATAGAAATTGGTAATTTCAATAGGCAATTTCTGGGAAATATGATTTTAATAGTTGATGTTCCAAAAAATTAATATGCACAACACAAAGAATTCTGATGATGACTTCCATGGCTGGGGTCGAAAAATGCTCAGTTCTGCTGGATGAAGCTCATTTTAATCTTGGTGGTTACGTTAATAAGCAAAATTGCCGTAATTGTGACTCAGAAAAACTAAACTTGGTCTTACAGAGGCCACGAGTGACTGTGTGGTGCGGCTTGTGGAGCGAAGGCATCATTGGCCCATATTTCTTTCGGCACAATCGTTCCGGTCAATGGAGAAACCTATCGCACCATGATAACCGATTGTTTTTTCCCGCTCTTCATGGTATTGATGTGAACGACGTTTGATTGGAACGGGATGATGCACACATCTCATGCTACGATCGACTTATTGCGTTAAAAGTTTGGTGGCCCTTTAATTAGACGAAATGGTGATGTCAATTGGCCGCCAAGAAACTGCGATTTGACTCGGTTGGACGCTGTTAAAAACAAGTGTTATTCCGACAAACCAGACACAATAGAGGATTTTAAGGCCAGCATTCGTGATGCAATTGCCGAGATACGACCCCGTACACTCGAAAAAGTAACGAAAATTGGTCCCATCGAATGAGGTACTATGAGGCCGGCCGTGGCAGCCATATAAGAGTAATACTATTGCGTTTCTAACCGGCTCAATTGTACGTCACAACAACAAAATAAATTTGGCACAATTTCAAACCGTGTTCGTTTTATTGCATTTATAAATTTAAACTTTTAAATGGCCCACCCTATATGTTGAATAAAAAAATAGAGTTTTGTTAAAATATCTTTTTTTCTTACTTATCGTACGGACTTATTGAGTAACCTGTTATAGAGCAAAAAACTACTCTAAGGACTCCGCTTTTAGAATATTTTTCACGTACCGAAATATCTAATAGACTAGGTGTTTGACGAAAATGTGTTCACAATATAGTTTCTCTGGAGAACCGCATTCAAATAGACGCGGCTAAGGCCATGCACATTTCATAGGACTTTTGTCCCTTCTCAATTTACACGTATTTTTACGCTCTTGCTTTTAGTCGTTTATGAAACAGCGATGAGTGAACATGCGTACGGGTGTATGCTGATATTTAAATTTTTTTTTAAACTGTATTATTTATTTATTTTTTCCGATAATACGAAAATTTTTCTGATAATATTACTATATTACTATATATTTACTTATTTAATAAAACTAAATTCATTCCGATACTAACAATGCTAATTATCCATCCACTACATATTTACTTTTGAACACCACTGTTCTGAACGTACAACTTCTGTCACAATCGATATTTAGTATAAATTTGTAAGCGAAGTCGATTCGCTGGTAGTCGCCAACTAGCTTCCGAATGGTCATCAATTCTTGGAAAATTCATTAGCGCAAGTAGAACCCGTCGTGCAAGAATTATGTAAACAGGACAGAAACAGACTGGAATCGAGTTGTTCTTAGCAAATGTTTATCTATCGAAAAAATTGATCATTTCTTCGGCGTACAATGCAAGAAGAGGATCAGCCATTGTGTTTTCAGACAAGAGCATAATGTGTTGGTGTCATGGTAAACTATATTGAACCGATTTCCGATGAATTACCTGCATATTACGAATGTAAGGCAAAGTTCTCGATGGATTGCTTTAAAGACAAAAATATGTCAGTGCTAGATTGGCCACCATTTCCAGATATACATCCAACCGAAAATATCAGGACTATTATTGATAGCGGTATTGCAAAATACAAGCTATCAACAAAGGACGAATTGTCATAAGAGACATCTTGGATAAGCTTTTCAGTTAATGGATTAAAATTAATATTTAATGAAGTCGTGCGCTATAATTTTGATTCATTCATATTTAAGCTGTTCTAAAGAATATAAAATACCATATTATTTTAATTTTATATTTCTAATTAATAAATTTGAAAAAATATCTTTAATTAACTCAAAAAAAAAAATAATAATATTGTTAAGTCTATTGATGTTTTCTAGTCAAGTTTTATATAAGCGCGCTATAATTTTGAGCATTACTGTAGATTACATCTCTGTGTGTGTGTGTTCAATGCTTAAAAAAGCCGACAAAATAACTTTACCAGTCAAAATAAAGACTTTTTGTTTTAATAACACCATTATTGATCTTTCTTTTTTTTGTACTTACTATTGTTATTATTGCAATTTATTATATTTTCGCTTACAAAAAACTTGTGCGATCGAAAAGGTAACGTTCTTTTTTTGGTAGTTTTTTATTTAAACAGCTATAATATTCCAAGTATATATATATATATATATATATATATATATATATATATATACATATATATATATATATATATATATATACATATATTTATTTTATTTATTTGCAATATATCTACATTTAGCCAATAAGTAAACTTCATAACTATATGTACTTAAAAGGTATTTAAAACTAATACATACATACATATTTACAGATATTTACATATTTACAATTAAAAAACTAATCTTTGAAAAGCAAGTCTAATATATAACATTTTTTTAATACATACTAGAGAGTTAGGTTGAAGTAATTTGTAATTTTATTAATACATATAAAATTTGGCGAAAAATTTCTAAAATCACTTAAACAAGTTTATTAACTGATTCGGATTATCATTATGCTAAATATATTAGAAATAAGGGTTAAAAAGGAAGTAAATAATATGATAAAACTATATAAAAAATCTGTTATGCTACACCCTCAATATTAAATTTCATCCAAAACTTATACTTTCCTTTGGTAAGTTTGACTATCTGTATTTGCTTTATAGTCACTACCATCCCTTATCACATTTAAATTTCATTATTTTTACATTTCAGTTTCATTATTTTATATTTTATTTGATTTTGTCATTAAATAATTTTTTTATTTTCGTTAAAGGCATTTGAAAAGGTTAAAAATACGTAAATCGATTGACAATAATAAAACACGCATTTTTTGGCAACCGATACAAAATCGTAAGTTTTACAATTTTTCTAAATAAAAATGTGAAATTTCTATAGGGAGGTACACATACGGTCATTAGGTTAAGTTGTTAGTGCTAAATAGATATTTGTCGAACAGTAACAAGATCGTCAACCAAGAAAATAAGAGTGTAAACAGCGGATTGAAAAATAAATAAGAAAAAGAAGTATAACATTTCAGTTAGTTTTGGCTATTCCCCATAAATAGTATTGTTTTAGAAAAGCTTCCGAATTATGAAAATTTATTTTAAACACCATTAGTTTGTTTGACAAACTTTTCGAAGTCTTGTTTAGTGATAATCAGCGATGCCACACAAGAATTTGATTTTCTATCAAAATGTTTACAAAATTCTTCCACAACTGTTACGCAGTCTGCCAAAGTTTTAAACAAAAAATTTAAAAATTCAGTTTTTAATTAAAATCGAATATATATGCACCTAAACATATCGCACACTAAATCATGAACAGTCACAACTCAAAATTTAAATATGTTCAGAAGAGACAAAAAACTGTTTTTTAATACATGGTTGTAATTACAAATTGAGTTTCATATTGAAACCGTTTTAGAAGTTAGTTTACTTATTTTTTTAAGTTTGTGGAATAATTTTGCAAATAAGAGGCAACTTCGAGTTGTGACTGTTTTAGTTGAAAATTTAGTTGAATTTTTTTCATTGAATTGTAGGTATTATATCAAATTGTGCCCCTTTAACTGGAAATATGTTTTGACTAACTTAACACTTTTTTCATTAATAGTGTCACAACTCGAAAAATACTAATTATGTGAAAGAATACTATTTAATTACTCATAATCTCACTGTCACAACTAAAAATAGTATTCTTTTGTGTACAATGTACAAGTGTCACAAGTAACATAAAAACAGACATAACAATATTTTCTCATGTAATGCAAACGAAAATTTCGTGGTCGACAGATATTTGATCTGTGAATTGATTTATGGAAAAAAAGTGATTTTGATAAATTTTGAGTTGTGACTCTTCATAATTTAGTGTGCGATAACAACAACTTTTCATATGTATTTACTCAAAGGAGAAATTTTAATAACAAAAATACGCATAAAGTAACATAAAGATCATATATGAAATAAAAATTTAATTTAAGGAAAGTATATAAAATTTTTCTTCTGATAAATCATTTGTGGGAGTTATGATCTTTAAATCTTCTCTATTAAGATAAAACTTTACTTTAACCTGTTCCAACTATTCAATAACTTTTAAGTGTAAAGGCAGACTAAACAGTCTCTGCGAAAAAGAACAGATTTACTTGGAGTTCTTACTAATGTTTTAAAAAAAGTGTTAAAACTAGTGAAAATTGTTACCAAATCAAATCAAGTAACATTTTTTTTTAACTATATGAGGTACTAACTAGAAAAATATACCAAATATGTATAAAAATTCCAACAAGAGGAAATTCTATCAAAGATTTAAGAAAATTTTAGCAAACCAACTAAACTACAAAACTGTTTCAAAACAACAAAAAACTACTAGTTTTGCTTCCAGTTAAAACAATCAAGGCTTTGTTGGGTATTATGTTAAGAAGAAAAACTTTAGTCTCTTTTTTAATTGAAATGTTTTCGATTCTGAGCATTGTCATGCAAAATAATAACTTAATCATATCTGTCTTTATATTCCGACCGTTTTTCTCGTAATGCACGTAGTAATTGCAGTCTGCTCTGACCACCGAGGCTTAGCAGCTTATTGTACACAATGCCGCCTTGATCCCACTAAGAGTGCAAAATTGCAATATAAATACTAAAACAACGTAATTGTACTAAACAAACTAAAAATGTTATTGAATTGAACGAAATTTAAAAGTTGTTATAAAACCCGGTGGGCAAGACTTAAAAAAATCCCGTGTTTTAGACAGCCCTACCTGTATGTCATACAATTTTTCTGATATGGTTATCAGGTACAACAAAAATCTATTTCGAAAATATTTGAAATAATTCAAAAAACCTTGAGTCACGGGTGAAAAACTTGTTTTTTGTATCTTCTTGCATTTATAAGCTAATAACTTGTTGAATGATTAAAAAAAGTAAAATAGGCCTTTTAAGTGATATATGTCGATACATATCGTACACTAAATCATGAATAGTTACAACTCAAAACTTGTATATATTCAGGAGAGGCGAAAGACTGTTTCTAATAACGTGGTTGTTATTATATAGTCAAATTGAGTTCTACATTGAAGTAAACTGCGTTAAAAACATTTTACTTAATTTTTGTTCAATTTTGTGCAATAATTTTGCAACTAAGAGGTAATTTTGTGTCGTGACCGCTTAGTCGAAAATTTAGTGGGTATTATATCCTTTTTAATTGGATATATGTTTTGATTAACTTAAAAATGTTTTCATCAATAGCGTCACAACTCGAAATAGTACTATTTATGTAAAAGAAAACTATTCAATTACTTATAATCTTACTGTCACAACTAAAAATAGTACTCTTTAGTTCATAATGTACAAATCACAAGTATCATAAAAGCAGATATAATAATATTTTATCATGTAAGGCAAATAGTGATGTAAACGAAATTTTCGTGGTAGTTAGATATTTGATCTGTGAATTGATTTATGGAAGCGATTTTATTAAATTTTGAGTTGTGACTGTTCATGATTTAGTGTGCGATATGTGCATTTAATCTAATTATATTTTGGCTCCTATGGTTCCAGACTGAAACAAATGACCACTACACTATAATAAACAAAAGATGCATGCCAAATTCCATCAAGATCGGCAACGTCCATCTCCCACCACCGATGCAATCCAAATCGATTTTTTTCGCGTGAAATTTTTCCCGCGATCGTTGAATGTTGAAGTGCCGTTTTTTTTTCAAAGAGGGGTATATGAGTATTTGTAGCCAAATGTTCGTATAAAAAGTATTGAAAATAAATTATGTTGATGTAACAGACTAAATAAAACTAAAATATAAATAAATATAAGATTGGTGGCTAAAAATATGACTTAGTAAAAATCCATCCCCACACATGAGAGAAACTAACGTAATTTTTTTTCCATATTATATAAAAATACGTCATTCGAACAATATTTCTGTCTTGTACTATCAATTTAAGTTCTCAAGCTCTTAAAAAAACTTCCTATATTACCTGGCTCTTAATTTCTAATTCCAACTGTTTTCTTAGCGTACTCGCTTAAGTTCTTTTCACACTCGATTTCCTAATCTCAAAAAGTGCCCGAAAAAAGACAACAGCAAAAAAATTAAAATTAAAAATAATATTGTGCAAATAACAAGAAAAAAGTGGTATATTAGCCTCATTTCATGGATACGTGATATTTTACAATACATTTAATGTACTTTAACAGTAAAAAATATAAACACATACACTCTACAAGTACTAATTGATGCAAAACTTTATCAAAAAAAAAAAAAAAAATACACCTATTGTGTGCAAGTAAATTTAATATATATTTATGTACATACGTATGTGTCACTAAACAATACGAATAAATATATATATGTATTACATACTCGTACATGCACATGTGTGTACCTATATAAACATTTTTTTTATTACTTATTAACATATAATATCGTAAAAAGTATTTTAAGATACTTTTATGTGTTATTTTATTAATTTACAAAATTTCACTTAATAACCTTTAAAAGTTATTTTTAGTTGTTTTATGGATTCTTTTGTTTTGTTTTGTTTACATGCAATCAGCGAACCGACTAACGTGAAATGTTTAAGATAGGAGAACAGACAGACACACTATGTATGTTTAAATGAAATGATGACCAAAAAGTACGAATACATTCAAGGCGCACATGATGAATAAGTACGTGACACTTAAAAACACGCGATGTTCAGTTTTTTCTTCATTTATTTTTTATATTGGAGAACATATTACGTGGTGATGGGACGATTATTAATGTGATGACGACTAAAAAAAACAAATTTATAATTTTAAAAAATTAAAAAAATCATTATTTCCAATTGATATAGCGCGAATATTCGTAAAAAACATTATCGGAACAATATTATTTTCATCCTTTGTTTGTGTATTTTTTTTATTTTGTTGTCATGCGACTTTCTTTTTCGCGATATTGTTAAATGAGATATTTTATATATACATAACTGTTATATTAATATTAATTTAATAATCATATAATTACACGGTGTGACAAAAATGAACAAAGTTGAAATACCTGAGAAGTGATATTACGAGTACAACGAGAATCAATAATTGTAAGCTAATAACTTAGCTGAGTATTGATCGATTTTTACTTTCTGTGCGGATTTGGAGAGAAAAGAATTAGACCATTTATGCGCTATATAGTATATAGCGTAAGTAACCTTGAGAAAACTGTGCGCATTTCTCAACCAAACACATTTTTCATTTAATTCTTCCAACATTTTTGAAGTTTAGATGCGTTTTTGTGTAGTAATTTATATAGAAACTGTACTGTTTATGTATTAATTAGTAACTATGTTAAGTTATGAAAACAATTAATCTTACGTTTTACGTTTGGAAATTGACGGAACTATTAAGTTTTTTGTTAGAGAAAATTATGAGAAAATCATACAATTGTTAGCAAAATGGAAAATTTAAACTGTATTTTTTTAAAGAAACTTAAAATTTGCCAAGAATTCATTCATTTTATTCCTAACTAAATTATTATTTTTTTAACTCTGGAGCTTGTATCCTAGCTGATCTATTAATTTTTTACTCATATCTTAATTTTGATTAATCTTAAAGCCAAAGCTAAGCCCTTATAAATGAATAGATAATTGCATGTTATATACGTCGAATATTAATAAAAACATTCTTAATTATTGGTTTTATTAATATTGCATCTATGTATAATATACAAAAATTAGATCATTCTAGATCTTTTGATATTTAAACTTCAGCATTGACCTATAAAAACTTGCAATTGCTGTGTCGATTTCTGACTGTAGCTTAGTCTGCTATCGAAACCTACACTACTAGGGACGAAGCGCCGGCTCTACTAGTGAGCATTCCAAGCCGGTAGACAGTGAGGAACCGAACTTGGTACTGTCTGGTTCTTCCAATCCTAGTACCTCAAAGGTTTTCGATGTGCAGGCGGAATGTAATGCCATCGACACCTCGTTTCGAGAACTGGTAATGTGATTCCGACAAAGACTAGCATTATACCAGTCTCCCACATGCCAAATTTCAAGCAAGGAAAGCATCCAAAGAAAGATGCGACGCTTTCCGATGAATTTCCCTCGGCCCCAAACGCAGCTTCCATCAGGCATAAAAACTCCGATAAACAGCTTTTTATTATTGCTACCATTTCTCCCCTACAGAATAATGATGGATTCGATTTTCACTGAACGATGTGCTCGTAGAATAGGAGAAAATGTCTCACTAATGAATAAACATCTAGATCTAAAATGAATAAACATCCAGATCCTTCTCAAAAACAGGGCACCTAAACAATTCCAGCCTGAGGCTGTGCCCAAAAAGCAGCGGTAGGTGGAGGTCACCCTTCTTGATAGCAAGCGTGTCAAAAAGAATTATAGTAGGCATTCGTCATATTGTTCAGCATGATGTTTAATTTTGAGTTATTTATTTTCAAATTGTCTTTAAATTACAGTTATTGGTCTTATATATATTACACATATAGATACCGTATTTGCAGATTCAATTTCTTTTTTCTCAACCGCTTAATTATTCCTATTTTGTTGATCATCCTTATTCTGGAAAGCATTTCCAACACTTTAAACCTATATGTTGAATTATAGTAGTTCTAATTCCTGTGTGTACAATATGATTAGGGTTCTTGCTAAACAAAGTAATGGTCCTAATATTGTCCATATAAATGCACAGTCTGGGGAATAAGATGCACGAGCTTAGGTACTTATTTGTATCGGCGGGTATTGACATCATTTGCATTTCTGAAACGTGGTTTCCATTGGATGTTCATGATTCAGTTTTCAGCTTACAAAGCTTTAGGCTTTTTCGGTAGGATAGAAAATCCTTGTTAATGATAGAGAAACTATGGTGGAAGGTGGGGGAGTTGCGATTTATGTTCGAAACGGTATCCCTTGCAAGGTAAAGTTGTTGACTCAATTTGGTAGTGAAATAGAATACTTATTTCTCGATATTATAACCTCCGATAGAAAGTAGTTGCTTCCAGGTAGTGTTTATAGACCCAATTGTAACATGAATTTTTTTCCTTTTTTCTGTTCTTGAGGAAATTTCTATGTCATATGATGGATGATATTGTTATAACTAATGAATTTAATAATAACCTTTTAGTCGATAATCCATTAGTTGTACCGATACTTTTTCTTCATCTTTATCCTGTAAATGTGTCCAAGCCTACACACTTCAACTCAATATCTACTAACCTAATTGATCTGATATATGTTAATCATAGGAAAAAAGTACTGCATTACGACGAAATTTCTACTTCGTGTTTTTCTTACCATTACCTTCTTTTCTTGAATTATGACCTGTCTATCAATTTTGGGGACAAAAACATTACATACCATAATTTTATGAGTATAGATTACACTACTTTGGATAGTAGTATTGACAATATCTTTTGGGATCAGATCTATACTCTACGTAGTGTTAACGACCATTTATCTTTTATTCAGGATAACAATCGCCTTTTATATGACATGTGTGTTCCGGTTAGAGCTAAACTTAGCAGTGGAAATGGGCAGCCGTGCTTTAGTGCTGAAATAAAACGACCTATTGAGGAGTGAGATAATGCTTATTGTTGGTGGAAAAGATTTAGAACTGATGATCTAAGGGCTATTTACAAATCAAATCGTAGGGAAGTTACTAAACACATTAAACTCGAAAAGACTTTGTTTTACTGTAGAAAGTTTTCTACTGCAATGTACATTAAATCTAAATGGAAGGAAATTCGCAAAATCAGAATCGGTTGGAAATGTCACGGAACTTGTAATCTGGATGTTGATGCTAATACCCTCAGTTTATTAATGTTCATGTTCCAACATCATCTGGTAACATTTATGACAACCTTTGTTGTGTTCCGTTAGAGAATTCCTTTAAGGTTGTTTATTTTGATAATCGATACTTATACATCAAAGCTAGTGATGAGAGCTTTGTATCGATAACGTCATTGCCGAAAGCACCCCTACGCCGAAACTGCCCCAGTCTCCCCTTCACTTGGTTCAAGGAATTAAAATTGTATATGTATGCTTTTTCGCGTAGCATAGTTTGCCCTGAACGAAGTATACATAGGAAGCGACCTTAAAAATATTATATGTATTAAGGCGATAAAAACAACCTGCCTTTAACATACTAACTATACCTAAGAACTAGATATATGTTATCTTAGTCTATTTACTACACAACGAACTGTTCATGCATTATTGCAGAACTCTTCATGTATTATTTTATTACACACAAGATAATTCTTCTTAAAAAAAGACTTTTTTTTGTAAAAAATTGCAAATAATAATACAAAACGGAAATAAGAATTATGTGAAACAATACACGTTTAACAAATAACGTTAATGTCAATAACATTGTTCGTCAATGAACTCAAGCGTTGCCATTTTCCGAGTTCAAAAGCCCAATTTTTATTTTTATGCTCTCTCTCTCTTCTTTTTTTCAATATAAAGTTTTTATTTTCTATGCCACCATCGTTCACAATAAACCAATGTATGTATGTATATATTGAGCTCATGCAACCACAAATAAAATACATCAACATTTGCTAAGGTGTTGCTAAGCGATACTGTTTGTGCGGTCGTTGGTAGCTTTTCGTTTGTATTTTTGTATACAATTTGTTATTTTTCTCTCATATTATATGTTGTTGCTAAGCAATCAACAACATCATCGTCATCTTCATCATCATCAACTATACAAAACATCTTTTCCCCTTTAGAGTAACTGTCATTGTATCTGATTTTTTTTTTTCGTATGCATGTGTCGTTATCACTTATAGCAAAATTATTAAAAAAAATTTTATTTCATCAGATCATATTATATGGTTGCAGTATATTACTGCCAGTGTAAACGCTGGCTTAAGTTTCCGTTTATTTCCATAAGTTCGCTTTGTGGCTGTCATATGCAAATTCTCCAACATAAACTAAGCAAACCAGAATAAAAAAATAGGACAAAATCTTCTAATGAATCAACATTACATATAAATTTCACCACTCTGGTCTTATTCACATTCGTCTTTCAGTCTGCTTGGCACAGAACTCGTCATCATTTGTCACGTTTACCTATTGTTGGTTGTTGGCACATTAATTCGTTCGTATGAATACACAAACAAAAACATTTAAATACCCAGCGAAATTTCTGATGTGTGATATTGAATTATTGATTTCTGTTAGCAACAGAACTTATATTTTCAAATATGTATATCATAACTTCATATGTATATATATGCAATCTCATTTTGGAACGTTTTATTTTCCCTTCTAAGGATTTCGTATTTAGGTGCGTTCTGATCATTTCTTTTGTCTCTTCTGATATTTCCGGCAACTCTTGTTAGTTACTTCATCTCAACTGCTTAATTTCAGCCTTGCGGGTTTATCGTAAGTGCCCATATCTTACATTTGTATGAAAGTGTCGTCAAAGTGTATAGAGTGAGGACACACCAACAAATATAACAACAACCATACAACAAATTTTAGGAAATTTTACAACACAATATGAATGTATAATAGCAAAGTATTAACATATAAGATAGCTATTATTTTTTTTTTTTTTTTTTTGTTGGCACTCTGTCGCACAGTGTCACGAGCCTGGCCGCAAATGGTTAAAGTCGATGTATGAAAATTTTTTTTAATAGAAAACACTTTAAATGGAAGATATCCACGAGCCTTGAGTAGTTTTGTAGTTATTGTAGTTGGCATGCAACATTGTAAATTCATTTGAAAAGTCGCAAATTTTTCAAATTTTTGTTGTAGTTTAAATTAATTTTCTTTTTTTGTGAAGAATGATATATTTGTAATAGTTATGTATATTTAAGGCAACTCTGATTTTACTTACATATATTAATTATACGCGAAATACCGTTAGCTAAATTCTGATACTTAGTAAAAACAGAATTTTGACACATAAGACAACCTCTGTAGTGATTTAAAAAACCACCCAATACCACTTATGACTACAAGTATGTAGTTTAATATCTATTAATTTAATCTGCTTCTGAATGCTTTTACGTGTTTTATAAATGATTTTCAGTGTCAACATCACTACAGATTCGTGATAGTTTTCAGCACTGGCTGCAGTTTACTATCGAATACTATCGGATACAGATAATGAAAAACTGAAATTCACCCCTCCAAAATAAGCAATAACAGGACTAAATACAGACGTGGTAAAAGTAGTCTTGAAACTAAGTTGAGCGACTGGCTGGATAGTGAGATATTTAGTGGAAGTGTCTGTGTTGTAAGTTTTCTTTAGGTATTAGATTTTTTAGTAAAAATAAATAAGCTACATTTGTCTGTTATAAAGATGCATCGCCACGAACGAAGAGCTTGTTGCTTCCACTTCAGACAATTGATCACTAACTAACTCACCAGTCGCAATTCGCCGCTTTTATAATATTTCATCTTAGCTTAGAATGTTCTAGTACGGACATGAATCTTCGATTTTTCGCCGTTAATTCAAATGTTCTAAAATAACACAAAAGTAACCGATCCATGCACTTGGCAGCACATTTAATTAGTGCAGATAATTTGAGAAGTTTTTAAGCCTTGACACAAGTGAATACATTTTTTTTGAGCTAAAAGCTCATAATGAGCTCTGACGTGGTGAATTTTGTCTTTAGCATTTTCATTTTCGTAACAATATATATATTTATTCATACATATGTATATCAGAAACTTCAGCAGAGATTCCTTTACAAAAAATTTCAGGCCAAACAGCTGAAAACATATTTTATACCATTATGGGGATTCAATGGTTGTATTAGACATAGTGCTTATAAACAGAAATGTATAAACCAAGATGCTGCTGATGAATTTTTATTTGTTGCCTCCTTTGTACCACTACGTTTGTTAAATTGTGCAGATGAAAATTGGTACGGCAAACCGATAAACGCTCATCTTGGAGGTCATGTAGACCTGCCAAAGTAACACTTCTTAAAGAAAACCGAAATGTAATAAACTCAGTGAGAGGGAATTTACAAACCAAAATTGCAATCTTAGATTCATAAAATTATATATCGGAAAACAAAAATATTAACGTTCATTATGAAATTATGCTACAAATGATAGACTTTGGGGTGTTAAATGTACTAAATGTAATCAAGAGTAGTTCAATCTGTGCTTTGTGTGAAATGAATAACATGTTTATTTTCGAAAGGCCAGTTAATGAGAAGTGCTTCTAGTACGAATTATCGACTTTGCATGCATGGATATAGTCTTTTGAATGTGTTCTACATATCGCGTATAAGCAATTTATTCAAATATGGCGAAAGCAGGAAAACAAATGAAAGATCAAGTTGACGAGAAAAAGAACATTCCAGAAAATTTATGGACAAAATGGGCCGAATAGTTGACAGGATTAAGACGGGGTATGGTACATCGAATGATGAAAATACCGCTAGGCGTTCCTTTTGTAGAACTTGCAGCTGAAATTACAGGCGTTGATATCACATTACTTAAATAGTTGTTAATAAAATTAAGAACTTTATCATTTAATTAAATTTTTTGAAAAAGGGACATTTTAGAAATAGGCGTATCCTTGCTCTGAGTTGAAGGAAATTCATACACAGCTTTAAAAATATTAAAACTAATATTTGTACAAAATTTCATTAAGATATTGACAATTTTTTGTCCGTTTACGAATCCTTGATATTTAAATGACCAAATTTTATGTTTTATTATATTTTATCAACTAAAACATACCTTCAAATTTTATATTTTTATGATAAGTCCTATTTTTGGCCACTCATTATATGAAATCACAGCACTGTGTGTCGCAAGTTTAAATTTTATTTTGATTTTATTGTTGATTAAATTTCTATTTAGTAAAAGCATCAATTTGTTTTCATTAGGTGTCATTTGTGTACTCATTGTACACTGTGGTGTCGTCCTGGTGGTAACTCTCGTTTGCCCAGGAAGTCTTTGTTAAGACCTGAAAGTGATCCAGCTGACGTCAATATTCTAGCGTTTCGGGGTTTGTTCAGTTTTCCATTATCATATGCACTGCTTCCATCTGTCTTAGCACTTCCGATGCTGATGCAGTGGTCGACTATTTCTCGGCTTTTTATCATCGCTTCTGTTTTGTTAATATTCACTTGAAATTCTCGATAGAAGTTGAGATTTCTCTGCAGCTCATTCGCCGTATTCGCTATAAGGGCCACATCGTCTGAATATGCAAGCATATTCGTTTCCACTGGCTTCTTGTCTAACACTATTCGTTATTTTCTTCAGAGGTATTATTTCAAGTTCTTGCGTAGTTACGGCAGTTTTTATGGAAGTTTCGTATACGTATAATGAGCGTATCTTCTACGACCATTATCCAAGCACTGTCATATCTCAGTCCATCTTACTATATCAAAAGTTCTTTTCAAGCTAATGAAGCTTTGAAAAAAGCTTCAAAGAACTACCGTTATTAATGTGGCTTTCTTTGATTTAAAATACACCATATTAATGTTCTTTTATCATTTTATTAATGTTAAAATAGAAAATTTAAAATTATAGTCTAGGTATTATTTTAAAGGTTTGGTTGCTGCTGATAATCACTACGAACAACTTTTCAATTCTATAACTTTAATTCAACTCAACTTCATAGACGAGAGTTCCGTCTATTTATACTTCCCTGTTCACTCTTTACTCGTCTGTTTATCGAATGTTCCAAGTCCTTTACTCATCAGTAATAATACAGTAGTCCTGCTCTAACTCATACAATAAATATAAAATTGGCAAACGTCTATCACAACGAATCGTTCAATTGATGTCTAGAAATTTCCATTAATAACAGATTTTTTAAATATTAATTCTCTTCAGCACAGTGGTTAGTTTGACTCACAACAAATAACTAACAACCGGACTGACAGAATGCGCTGTGTAATAGCTAAGTATCATGAAATTTCCGTCAGAAATATTTATTAAGCTTTGTTGCATTATTTTAAATTAATATTTGATGCTCTTTTAAGTTAGTTTTTATAGGTATATATTGTATTAAGCAACGTCTTAACATATTCTTATAAACGTATTTTTTGAGCACAATAACAACTTTCACTGGGAAATTTCTTTTATTTTGAATATTTACTTCTTTTAATACACATACATACATACTCGTATGTATATGTACTTCATTCTCCATGCATAATAATAAAAATCATGACACTCAATATCCCAGATCTATCGTAAAAATTATTGTTTACCAGGTAACAGTCAGTGAAGCGTCAGTCTTAGAGTTTGTCCAACCTATCGGAAAGAATAACTACAAAATTTAAACAATTGGCAATAAGGTGACTGGTAAAAAAATATACACATACATGGGCCAAACTTTGGGTATTTCTGGGTATAATATGTAGAAAGAAATTTGTTTTTGTATCTTTTGTATCATGGCTTTTACAAAACAACTCATGCACATATGTATGTACGTACATACTAAATCGATTAAGCAAAATGCACTTACTCTCTTACCCCAAAATATAAAAAACTCAAAAACATAAATTTGCATAAAAGGTTATTACTCTTTTTGAAGAGCGTAAATATATTTTCACTGTTACACTTCGCTATTCCAAAAAAGAAAACCAACAGGAAAAAAATAAAATCGACTTTATTTTGCAAATTTTACATCCGCATAGTGTAGGTTAAATCACGTTTGATTTAATTAGAGGAAGCGATACTGTAACAAAAAAGTTTTATATAAAAGCAAAATGTTTAAATAACTGAATAGATATACATACATACATATATTTAGGTTAGAGTTAGTTTTATTTTTTGAAAACATTTAGAAAGTTACGTCTATTTCCGCTTATTAATTCATAATTCTTATTATGAACATCATAAGAGGTAGCAGCTCTAATGGTCAACATGACTGAGGCTAGTAAATAATATCATTCTACATCAATTCAAGATTTTTTTAAGTCCAATTTTTACTTTTCATAATTGTTAGTGAAAAAAATTGCAAGACTGTACTAGTAAGTACTTAATGTCGGATATTTTGGTAAATTAGTTAAACTCAGTAAACGTTTCAAATGTGACTGTGAATTGTATAATTTTTTTATAATTTCATGTAATTTTTTAGTTTTATTTTGTTCTATTTAAATTATTTAATAATTTGAAAAACGCCTTATGCAAAATATTAATTTGTTTTTACAAATAAATTGGTTTATTTATTTGCTCTAAATATTCTTAATTACTTTTAAATTATTGGATCAAATTGGTTACCGATAATAATGCTTTTGAAATTTTAGTGGTTTGTCTTAACACTGCTATTAGTTTTGGAGCAGGGTTGAAAAAGTTGGTACCATTGTACATTTTTTGGTACAATTTGTGACTCAAAAGTATAATGGTACACTAATTACTTATTTGGTACAATTTACGAACTTTCGCAATTTATTTTTATTAATGTATTTTTTCTAGTTTATCGTTTAAGTGATTTTTTAAAATAAAAGCACGAAATAGGCCCCATGTGCCTACAGTTTCCGGCCTTATTCAGACAAAAGATTTGTTAAGGTCATAAAATTTTTGCTGCTTTGGTTTTAAGATACCAAATAATTTGTTATTAAAAACAATTTGATCTCATGAATATGTATCGATATACTTTTTTGTACATTATTTTACGTTTAAACATGTACTTTTACCTTAGTGTAGTTTTTTAACCCTCTGCAACCATCGTGCACGAATTGTAACAATTTGTATTGCCGTGGAGTCTACACACCACTTTTAAATTCATATATTTTTGTTGAAGTTTCCGAATACCATCTTATTTGTCTTATTTATTCATAACAGTATTATTTATTATTTATTCATAACATGTTAGGTTTAAATTTGAAATAAAATACATTATTCTTGAAAATATGATTTTATTAATTCAAATTGCACGAGGCTACGCAAGTTTGTGGTGTCTGTCAGACTACACGTCAGTTACGGAGGGTTAAAAATATACTATACTTTTAAAGTATAAGTTAAGTTTTAAGTTGAAATGCTAATTTTTTTTCTTATAAAAATGAATTTTTATGAAAAAAATAATAATAATTAAAAAAAAAGTATTTTTGGTGCAATTGGGGTCGATAAAGTACAATTATATGAGCTTCTGAGTACAACTTAATTTTTCTAATTTTGCAACCCTGGTTTGGACCGATTTCCTTTACATTTTTTTAGTATCTTTTTTGTATATCTGAAGGGACACACAAAAAAAACTCAACTTAAAATTAATATGAAAAATTGTTGATTTTAAGCCGGTATAAATTTCTAAAAAAAGATATATTTAACGCCATCTAAAGTTTTTTTTTCAACTAGTGCTCAGCTCTTATTTCTGCTTAGCTCATGTCTGATTTGACAGATAATTAGTTTTATCCTTCCGCTGAAGGAATATGGTTGTGTATACGCTTGAACAACGCTGGGAATCTGGGCCTGCGATCGACTTACAGAAGATGCCGATTTTGCAAAAAAAAATAATCTTTTCAGATGAAGCTCATTTTGATCATGGCGGGTATGTAAACAAGCAAAATTGTCGCATTTGGGGCACAGAAAACCCGCACGTATACATTGAAAAGCCGACAAACCCAAGACGAGTCACTGTTTGGTGCAGATTTTTGTCCAGAGGCATAATTGGGCCATTTTTCTTCGAAAATGAGCAAGGAGTGGCCGTTACAGTCAATGGCGATCGTTATCGGGCCATGTTGAATGAATATTTGTTCACAAAAATTGAAGAGGAGGATATTAGCAACACTTGGTTGCAACAGGATGGCGCTACTTTCCCCACAGCCGAAGCTACACTCGATGTTTTGCGCCTTATTTTTAAAGATCACATTATCAGCCGCAGAGCTGATGTCGTTTGGCCACCTCTGAGCTGCGATTTGACACCGTTGGACTATTATTTGTGGGGTGTCGTGGAAGATAAGTGTTACGCCAACAAGCCAGAGACAATTGACGCTTTAAAGGACAATATTCGTGAAGCCATTGGTGAAATACAGCTGCACACAATCGATAATGTGCTTAAAAATTGGACCGATCGTGGAGGCTACTGCATGGCCAGCCGAGGCAGCCATTTGAATGAAATTACTTTCCATTATTAACCGGAAAGATTGTACTTTCAAATAAAAAAGGAAATTTGAGAAAATATTCAGTAGCTATTTTTTATAGCATTTTCAAAAAAAAAAAAAAAAATTATTTGGCGGACCCTATACATGCTATTTTAATATTCAACACTGTTGATATAAATTTGTTTGTGTTAAAATAAAATTCTTCGTATTAATATTAACCGTTTTCGCAAAAAAAAATATTGCTTATAAAAATACAGTAGAATGTCACAAATTAGACCACTTTGTGCACCGGCCAGTTCGAATTTCTGAAAAGTTCGAATTTCTGGACATTTTCTTTTTACAGAAAATTATAAAATTGTAATAATAATAGTTATGTAAGCCTTATTTTAACACAAAACAGTTTTTATTCATTAACATTTAATTTATTGAACAAATTAAATTCATAATTAGGTATTTTATTGGTTTTTAACATAAAATCAGTAATACTTGATACTTGATTTGTTTAAACTGGATACAACTACATTTATCGTTACGGACGTCTAAAAAGTAAGACATGTATTTACTGGCAAAAATATCACTCGTTTTGCCGCATTTTATAACATTATTGATGCCTTCGAGGACTTTTGAATGAGGAATAGCTGGCGTTATGTTGACAATATCGACATCGCTGCTACTGAAGCCTCCTCATCGTTATTATCTGCATCTCAGATTGAATGCCGTTTTGAAAGCTTATCAATATCACCACCATCACCAATTAATTGAGATATCAACTTACTTTTGTAAATGAGTTTTGTGATTTTTATAGGACTTTGATCTATTGGCTGAACTGCTGCTGTTACATTTGGCGGCAATAAATATGAAATTATATTACCAAGCTCGCTTTGAAGTTTATCAATTGGTGCATGAGTGGAACAGTTATCTACAAGCAGATGGGCTTTTGGTGCCAAACTATTGTCTTTAGAAAAACGAATGACCTGTAGAACAAAAACTTAAAAAGTATGGAACTTAAAATATGCATTGGTTAAACATACTTCTTTGACAAATATTTTGTGAAACCAATCATAAAATATCCGTGAACTCATCCACACATTTTTTGAAAAGTCATAATGAAGTGGGTTATCAAATCCTCTGAAGCTTCTTCCCTTTCTAGCTTTTTCAATAAGCAATGGGTTTAATTTATGTGAGCCATCAGAATTTGCGCCTAGTAAAAGCGAAGTGCGTTCTTTTTGAATTTTAAATCCTTGAGCCGTTTTTTTTATAAGAAGCGACAAATAATCTATCTGGCAGGCAGCGGAAAAATAGACCGCTTTCATAAGCATTACATATTTGAGTTTCCAATAAGCCCATTTTTGCGACTTTTGCACGAAATCTGTGTAGGACTTTAAATGCGTTTCATCTTTATCGAGGTACACTTCACTAAAAATTAACTTAGCTTTTGCTTTTAATATAGGTCCTGTCACAGTGTGCTTCTTTTCACGTTGATTTAAAAACCTCTTATAAAGGCGCTTTTACATTTCTTTATATTCCGCCTTCTGCCACGATTTTTTTGTGCTTCCTGATAGGTACTGGTAACTGCATCCATTATTTCTCGTTTTTTTGACTTTATGAAGCTGATGGAAGATTTTGTCACATAAAAATTTTGAACTAACTCACTCACGCCTTCATTAAGTCTTTTTAATATTTTAGCCGTGGTATCCAAAAATAAGGCTTTTTTCGTTTATTTGGCACTTCACTTTGATCTTCAGTCATCTACTGATCCAAATTTGTTCGGCATTTCAAATTTCACACGCATATGACGATATTGTAAACACCACGAATAACTAGATGATTCCCTGTTTTATTTTTATTTTAATGAGCGAAAAAAAAATAATTGTAATAATTATAATAAAACTTCCAGAAATTAGAACCTCTTGTTCTAATTTCAGAATCTCTTGTTCTAATTTCAGAGCGTACAATACATTAACATGGCCGGTTCGAATTTCTGGACAGTTCGAATTTGAATAATTAATTTATATTGTTTTATTGAAGTATGCCGTACATACTTTGTATACATATGTATGTATATGTACATATGTATTACTTTATGATCAAACTTTTTGTTAAAAAAAACAACATCTCAGATAAAAAGTTATATACATATGGACCATAAAATCGTTACCCAAAAATTATAACATTTTTACATGTACGTATACATGGAACATACATATGTACTCGTATGTATGTATTGTTACGAAAATAAAAATGCCTAAAAAAAATACACCACATCAGTGCCTGTATTGTAGGATTTTTGTCTATTGGCTTGTATCAAGTTGATAATGTGTTACGCTGGTATTGCCTTGCCGTGATTTGTGTATTTGACGGCATTGCCAATGCGACCATCTTTGGTTGACACAATCTTACATGCTTAAAATTAACGGATATAAAATATGGATAAGAAAGCGTTTGAGACATATCCAGAACTTTCCATACTGTAGGGAATTATGTATATAAGGAGGCTGCTTTACCTACGTCGATATAGTTATCGTTTTGCAGTCATAAATTAAAGTCGTGTTTAGGCGTAAGTAAAAGTGTTGTATGAGCGAATATTAAATGCAAGATAAATAAGTTGCTGTATTAAAATAATCTGTATAAGGATAAAGACTGCAAAACAACAACAAGAAGGTGTTTATTTTATTTTGATGCAATTTAAAAGAACTCAAACGTTTTAAAAAGCTTAAAACGTAACGGTATATATATGTAAATGCCTGTATACCATAAAATTCTAGATATGGATATATGTATATTGTCCATATATAACACGTTTAACAGCGGCTGCATAAATATAGGAATATAGAAATCATTTCAAATTGTCATGAATTTTTTAATCACCATATTAATTTTAAACGGTATCATTGTTTATTAAACATTAACTTTTTATTGATATAACATGAAACTTATGTTATTTTAAATTCTCACAATAGTGATTCAATAAGGATTTAACATTATTTCGACATGATTGTCACTGTGATTTATGTAACTAGAACTACTATATTAGTTTAACATGATTTATAGATGTTTTACATGAAACGATAATGAAGCAAAATTATTATTAAAATATGTTGAATCAACCTTGTTTTAATTGATTTTACAATGATTTTTTTCAGTGTGTATAGACTATATAAATTTCAAAAATTCATATTTATTTTTCTAGTAGATCTAGATGAGTCACTTTTGAATTATAGTGTAAGTAGTTATAGTGTATTTGCTAATTTGCGCTCTAGATCACTTTTATTAATGCTGTCCTTGATCTCACTCTCGCCGGCACTACATATAATGCTAATTACATAGGAAACTGATATGTCTCTATTGAGGTCTCCCTTTCTGATCACCAGCACATTAGATTTGATCTGCTCGTCAGCGGACCCTTCATTACTATGAGACGCAATCATACGTTGACAGATTGAACAACTTTCTGGGCACTACTCGAGTGCAGTTTTTTAACACCTACTGCGTATCCAGAGACTATCGAAAACCTGAAGGAAGCGGCGCAAGTTAAATGCTACACTATTACCTGCCTTCTACGAAAGCTGTGCCCAGAAGACGGTTAGGGGAAACAGAAAGGTTCCATGGTAAAATAAGCTTGGGAAGCTTAGGAAAAATGTTCGTAAGCTTTTTAATCGTGCCAAGAGCACTGGGCAGTGGGAGGCATATAGATCCGTCCTCACTCTTCATAACAATGAAATAAGGAGGACCACGCGAAGTACGTGGAGGAACAACTGTGAAAATATCGCAGAAACGCCGGTGGCAGCAAGTTTCCAATGTGCCTTGGCCAAGGACCATTCTAATGGCATTAGTCTTCTTATAACGCCAGACGGGACTTATACGAAAGTCCATAGGGTAACGAGTGAACTTTTGTTTCAAGTTCACTTTTTCGGCTTTACATACCCAGTGACGACAAGGGAACCAGTTTACTCGTACAATACGGGAATGCTAGACAGATGGTCCTGGAGCCTGTCTGGGAGATAAGGTCAAGTGGGCCGTGCAATCTTTTGAGCCCTTCAAAGCTCCAGGACCGGATGGCATTTTTTAGGCTCTGATTCGGAAAGGACTGTATATTATCCTTGACCTGCTTGTTCTGATCTTCAGGAAAAGCTACAGTTAGGGATATATACCGTTGAACTGACGGTGGTTTTCATCCCCAAACATGGAAACGGCCAAGCAAGCAACCTTGATCTTATAGACTCATAAGTCTTACATCTTTCCTTTTGAAGATTATGGAAAGACTTCTGCACTTATATTTATATCAGGGAGAAGATTAAACTCTCCCTCCCTCTTCGACCTACCATATTTGCATATTGCAAGGGTGGATCTACGAAGGATTCTTTACACACGCTAATCTTTAGGATCGAGGCAGCCTTTTTATGTTGAGGGGCCCTTTGATGACATTGGCTATAGCTCAAACGAAAGGGCTAAAACAGGGGATTGAATTGTATACTACCTCTTGGGTTCGGATCATGCTGATTAGTCGACTGATCACCTCCACGCTGGGTACGGAGTCTGTCCCGATATGGGCTGACAGAGTCTCCCCTCAAGGAGGAGTTTTCTCTTCGTTGCTTTGGTGCTTAGTCATGAATGATTTTTCAGTCAGACTACATGAGTGTGGTTATGACGCGGTTGACCTAGGTGTCATCGACGCTAGAAAGTACGATGTTGTGTGGTCAAACATCATGCAACGATCCTTTAACCTTATATCTGCATTGTGTGACACAGAAGGGTCGTCGGTAAATACGAATAAGGCGACAATTTTTCCTTTCACTTGGAGATTGATATTGAGCCTAGGGTCTACTTCTCTGAAGAGAACCGAAATTAGACTGTCGAAGGAAATTAAATACCTGGGGATTACCCTCGACAGGAGCCTAAATTGGAGCGGGCATTTAAATGCCGTTCTAGGTAAGGTTAAACTGGCAATGTCGGCTTGTCGCGGTCCTGTCAGCAGGACCTGGAGTCTTAACCCTAGAACAATTCTTTGGTTGTATACTATGATGATCGTAATACTGATAGTTTTTTATGCATCGATTGTATGGTGGTCCAATGGTAAACATAAGTTTTGCATAAATAGATGCATGAAGCAGAGGCAGGCCTCTTTTGTTTTAAAAGGTGCATATTCCATTTCTTTCTTTTACTTTCTCTTTAGTTCTTATGAAGCCATGGGAATGTACACGTCTGCTTTCATTTAGTTAACTAGTCAACATATAAATATCAAACGATATTGTTAAACAAGAATTCTGTTTAATTTATTGTTTCAGTACAAATTGCATTAGTCAAACCAATTTAATTTGAGGGTTTCTCTATATTTTCTACAAATTACAGATTTTTAAATTTATTTTAGTTAATTTTAAGTAATATTAAATTTTAAACTTAAACAAGGTTTTATGAATTATTCGTGTCTATAAGTTAAAGTTTTCTTTTTAAATTTTTAATAAATTTTAGAAAATTTAATAAAAGTCTTCAATTAACATTTGGTTTTCATATTTAATTTTGGAAGTAAAAAAACTTGTAAGATTTAATTATCATTGTTAGCAAAACGTGCCTTAATTGAAATCCAATTAAAACTTGTTTCAACGCCACAAGGTCATCTCTTTGGGGAAATTAGATGTGACAGCAAAAGAAATTATTGAAAATACCAAAAAAAAAGAAATTTGGCACAAAAGACTTTTATTATAGCAACAATAAAAGCTGTTTATTTTAATTATAATACCCAAAGCATATATTCACGAAAAAGGTAAATAAATCATTTGAAAAGAGTGCAAAGAATGAATAAATTTACTCTGAATTTTGTTGATTGTCAATGTTTTTCTTTTTATATAGCAGTTGCCCAACAACATCACTACTTCCTGGAACATAATAATGGTTACATGACCACATTTTTATCTATCGAATACTCATGCAAACAAACACTTACTCGTGGTATAAAAATAATAATTTAGACACCGCAAGATAAGAGTCCATTGTAACTCTGATGTGTATTTATGGCCAAAAAGAAAGTTATTATTGTATCGCACCCAGCCTATTTTGGAAGAAACTAAACGTGTCGCTAATGTTGCTGGGCATTTATAAACTTGGCGATTTGTGCTTTATCGAAGATGAGAACAGAAGCAGGAAAAGAAGCGTTAGTATAGTATGTACAAGTAATTTAATAACATAAATCAATTTCCATCTATATATAATATACTTTCTTATATAAGTTAATATTTTTATGTAGATGAATAACGAATGTATAATAAGATTATATGTATGTATGTACTTAAAATTCAATGTACAAGTTTGCTAGTGATAAGTTTATTATTACGTCAACAAGTTAAATGAAAATTTGTTTACAACCAAATTAGTTTGGAATGAGAAGATTTGCACAGTGTTTGAGACAACCATGCTTTTTAACACAAAAATTAAAAAGAAAGATATCGCACATGTACCGTCAACTCGAAATTATTTAATTTTCCCTTTTTACAAGAAAACGATATATGGAACAATGGCCATTTCTACCCACTGTAAAAATCTTACATCATTTTCTCTACTCTTTCGTCAAAAAATACACTTGTTCCACTTTTGTGATATAATTTCATATTAAACTGAAAAGGGTTTTGCCTCTACTGAAAATTTGAACATTTTGAGTTGACCCACTTTAGTTATTTATATATGAACAACATATTGTTACTAAAATCAGATTGGGGGCCTATTGTCGTTTATTACATCGCTAAAAAAGCAAAGGTTAAAAAAAACTACGTACTGTTTACAAATAACCAAACCGACAACAACAACATAAGCAGAAATGTGGTAAATAAAAATAAATGGCAACAAGGAGCAAATAAACGCTACCGAGTACAAGATTCAGTTTTCTAAAATTTTCGGAACACCTCCAAAATCTTTAATTACGGGTAAAAGATCGGTGTTTCGTACCTTCATACACTTATATGCTTTTAGCGGAATACTATCCAATTTTAAGCTTTTCAGTGGATTTGGAGAGAAGAGAAGTAGACCTTTTTAATGATGATATACTTCTTAGCCATGAGGTATGCATATGCGCGAATTTCTCAAGCAAACACATTCATTGTTTTTCCACATTTTCAGCATTTTTCCTACCATTTAAGAACTTATTTCGTTGTCAATTGCCGAAAATTGCATTACATTAGTAAACTAGACAAAAATTTATTAGTTTCAGCTCCATATAGGCAACTACAAATTTCTCGTTGTCGAGAACACTATTAAATTCGGTCGTCATCTATAATCAACACAATAAAATACACCATGCTTACGAATTTCATACATACAAATACCAAAATAATAATTTAAATTTTTCGTATTTTTTATCAAAAATAGCCAACAAAATTTACAAATCGCCAAAAAGTCGCCAAGTCTCCAAACCAAAAATTAGGACGCCAAATAACTTTTAAAATTGTCACGTTTGGCGAGAAATCGCCAGATCTGACAACCCTTGCTGTGCAAACGAAAATTTATACATATACATTAGACCAGTCGCAGCTTGTATGGGATTTTTTTGCATTATTTTTTAATATATGCGATATCTAATATTTGAGGTTTGTTGTCACAAATGCTGTCTTCATTTTTTAAGCTCGATCCGACGGTTTCATCTAGTGCCTAGTGGGGCCCAAAGTAAACAAAATGGGCCAAAAAAATTAAAAAACACATATTTAGTTTATTTTTATGGCTTTTTTTTTTATTAAATTTAGAGATTTAAACTGGATTATTAATTTATAGTGTTTTTTTTTTTGTAATTAATTCATGAGAGTAAATTTATTGTAAGATGGATATAATTGGCGATAGTGCTCAATAACTTGAAGAAATAACTAATTATCTTTCTTATCGTAGGTCAAAGAGCTATTGAAGTCCGTTATAAGCTTAATTGTTCTCTGCTGCATCGTTCACGGCGTGCAAAGGTTGACAGACTTGTTTATCAGCACAATAATTGTTTCTTTTCTGCCATTCCGCAGCGTCGAATTTTAAAAATGATACATTTATAGACAATCAAGCAAAAAACCTCTACGCCCGTGAAGTAACTAAATGCGAGATATCTTTTGCACCGTAAGAAAAAATGTCTTCTATTGTTACGACATTTCTTTTCGCCACTTCTTCATCATGTTCGGCTTCCTCTTCATTATCGATTTTAAGTTTTTTGACCATTTTTTTTTACTTCCAATAGGACATGTTTACCAAAAATAAAAGATTAATAGTTTCATCTGCTAAGTACAAGTGTTTCCTTAGTTTTTACAACAATGTGGTAGAAACTTCTTTGCCAAAATAAGAAACAGCTTCTTGTATATGATCAAGTTTCTGCTTCATCGCTCCAATAGCATTCACACATCGGACGCAATAAGGTATATAAATAATTATTACGAATCAACAAATACTGTGAAGACTTTTCAAATTCGCTGCTGTCTCTTTTAATTGCTCGCGAAAAACAAAATTTCAAGCTATAAATACACTTTTCCATAAATCGCGCATGTGATTTTGCATCAGGTAAACGAAAATTTAAAAAATCTGATACATATTCTACAATAAAGTGAAGTGTTAATTGAAGTAACTCTTTATAGTCCGCATGAACGTATTCAAGCAAAAATTCTTTACGTATTCCACTTGAAATGAAATGAAATTCCGTAGAACTTCTTCGTCCAAAGTTCCTTTTTTGAATTTGCTCGCTGAAATACTTAGCATATCGGTTAAAAAGTAGAACTTCTGGTCCGGATGTTTTTCCAAATTCGGTTCACTAACCTTAAAAACAATTCGCTAATGTGGTGGCAACATGGAAGAAGAAGTAGTTTTCGTCCCAACTTTTTTCAACTAGATATGCAGCGCCGTTATTAATCCTGGTATTAGTATATATTTAATTTCTACTAATCCATCAAGTGCCCAGTGTCGCAAAAAATTTAATGTGTCCTCAGCTATATTTTCCCCGGAAAAATTTTCTATTTAATGAATACCTAGCAATATTTCCATGTTTTCACTCGTCACAACGAGAGATAGTCGATGTTGTTTCTCTATTCCTTTAATATCTGGAAGGAGTTTGCCGTCCCAGTGCAGAACAAATACTTGAGGAATCTGTATTTTAATAAATAAAATGCATTAAACTAATTTTAAAATGTAATATTAGATTAACTACATTAAATTCATCAATTATCTTTTTAGCTTGCCTTCTACGACAGTCTCTTAGCATTGAATGAATCGTGGTTCGATTTAATCTTCTAAATTTGGTAAATCTCTTACTTTAATTAGAATGGTGGTAGCAGTTGCCATGTAGAAAGCTTGCATATATGTATCCATGCTTGCTAGCATTCTGTCATCAATAAATTGAAAATTACCGCGATATTGAGTCTGTTTTTTATTAATATTTTCGAAGACATTCCCATTATCATAGACGTTTCGGAGATCCACTGCATTTAGGGCAAAAAATTCGTGATTCAAAAATCTGTATTTTTTGCATAGATTTTAAACGGCTGTCGCGAGAAGCAGTACATTGTAATTATATTTAAGCGACTGTTTGTTGTTTTGATAATTTGCTGACATGTGAAATATATGTAAAAACAATTTACAGATAATACTTAGTGCCATTTTATATTGATAAACTTTTTTTACCTTTACACCTACAAAGTTTACTTTGCAAATTTTATATTATTTTGTTCGTCGATTGTGTGTTTGTGTTCTATAAAATAAATAACTTTTGAATAAAAAACTTTCTTAGTACGGCAAAGTCTGTATTCGCAATGTATGCACTCCCTACACCTCTCTTTTTGCCATAAAATTCAAGACTCTGCAAAGAAAACTTTTCTAGTGTTAAAGCAGACTTAAAGCTTTGATAAAAGTTTCAGTAAGAAATAACTATTAGATATTATAAATTGTATTTTATCCAATCAATTATATTTTTCTACTTAATATTTATAAAAAGCAACAAAAATAGAACTAAATTTGTGTTTTTTCTTAAAACCTGGGACTTTGGGTCCGACTAGGCATTAGTAAGCATCATCGGATCGAGCTAAAAAATTAAGACAGTGTTTATGACAACAAACCTCATATTTTAGACAGTGCGTATATAGCAATTAAAGAACAAATTTTTTGCAGAGTGTTTTTTATAGAGGTATAGAACTTTAAGTTGCAATAAAACAACGATGGATTATTCGATTGACATGAATTTTATTTATCTGAAAGATAATCTTGTGGCATTACATTTAAATATGATTTCTGGTATATGACCGCCACGGCTGGCGCGGATGTAGTCAAATTTGGACGTCCAATTTTCGATGACTTTTTCCAACATTTGTGGCCGTATATCGGCAATAACACGGCGAATGTTGTCTTCCAAATGGTCAAGCGTTTGTGGCTTTGCCGCATAGAGTAATGACTTTACGTAGCCCCACAGAAAGTAGTCTAGCAGTGTAAATCATAAGATCTTGGAGGACAATTCACAGGTTCAAAGCTTTGAAATTAGGCGGTCACCAAACGTGTCTTTTAATAAATCTATTGTGGCACGAGCTGTGTGACGTGTTGCGCCGTCTTGTTGAAACCACATCTCCTGGACATCATAGTTATTCAATTCAGGAATGAAAAAGTTAGTAATCATGTCTCTATACCGATCACCATTGACTGTAACGTTCTGGCCATATCGTTTTTGAAAAAGTACGGACCAATGATTCCAACAGCCCATAAAGCGCACCAAACAGTCAGTTTTTCTGGATGTAACGGTGTTTCCACATACACTTGAGGATTACCTTCACTCCAAATGCGGCAGTTTTGTTTGTTGACGTAGCCATTCAACCAGAAGTGCGTTTCATCGCTAAACAAAATTCGCTTATGAAAATCGGGAACAACGGTAATCTCGTTTTAGGCCCATTCGACGAATCTGCGCCTTACTTGATGATCGTTTAGCTTCAATTCTTGCACGAGTTGGATTTTGTAAGCACGCAAACCAAGATCCTTCCGCAAAATCTTGCATAAAGTGGATGAACACAGATCCAATTCCTGTGCTCGAGAGCGGATGGACTCAATCGGGTCTTCTTCTGTACGCACCGTACAGCGTCTCTGGGGATGCGAGTTATCTATAAGAGTAAACGTAGCGCGAAAACATTCCATGGTTAATCGAATTAACTGCTCTAATGGAAGATTTTGTCGACGATAAAATGGACTTAGTGCGCGATACGTTTTCCGCACAGAACCATTATTTTCGAAATAAAATTGCACTATTTGTAAGCGTTGTTTAGGCGTGGGTCTATTCATGATGAATTGCCAAGCCAAACTGAGAATAAATCACTTGACGGCTGTTAAATCGGTCGCCATCTTGAAAAGTAATGCCAACTTAAAGTTCTATACCTCTTCAAAAACCACGCTTATGCATATGTAATAATATTATAAGTAAATACATACATGTAATTCTTTTTTCAGTTATATTAAAAAATTCTAAATAACTTTTTCTCTTGGAAATAAGTTTACAAAATAATAATAATTGCTGAGTATTCTTAAATGTTGCTAACACGTAAAAGGTCGATTTCAATTGTTGATGGTTACTAAAAATACGTAAACGTGTCACATGGTTTTGAAAAGTGTCTTATTATTATTATTTTCTTTTTTTTGGATTAAAATAGAATTTGTTTTACAATTTAACAATACTTTTTATAAATTTAGCCTTTTTTAAAAATGAAATAAATTTTTTTTGACAGCTGATATGTAAAAACGGGAAGAAATTTGATTTTTTAAATATATTCGCAAAGCAACATTACGTTTACGTAAAAGTACCTATTTACACATAAACTAGGAAATTTTTATTTGTATTTATATATTTTTATTATTGCTTTCAATTTTGTAAAGAGATACTAAAGTTAAATTAATTAGAATATTTCAAAAGATACAAAAGGTAAAATTATATTTTTGTATATTTATGAAGTATACCAAAAGTAATTTGAAAAAATTCTTACCATCATTTGTTTAGAACTGCCTTTTTCCATAGACCAATCGCAATGCTTTCTAAGAAGTACTAATAAAAGAAAGTCTAATATTTTTAAACCGTGGCGAAGATAATTATCAATAAAGCTTTCTGGAGTCGATCGTTTACACGACTCACTGAAAAACATTATATACCAACTTTTGTGGCTCATCCTTAAAAATTTTGTGGAATATAATATGCTTTTTCTAGTCATCTATTAATATATCAGGTGGAGCAACTAAATTGTCAAAATCCTTTACTCGCTGGTGATTCTTGAATGATATAACAAGTTTGCATGGTGTTGTAAGTACTTCATCAACTTTTTTTTGAATTCTTTACAACACTTCTCACATTGCAATTTCGGAATAACTTTAAAAACCATGCATCCAACAAATTATCTTAATTTGGCCAATTCAATGTTTAGAGGAGAAAAATAATAGAATAAAAAAAATATGTTTATCGAACTCAACATCGCGTGTTTCGCTTCGAATTAATTCGTTATGTTCAGTAGATGTTTTTACTACTTTAAAATCAGTATAAATTTTCATTCCTTCAATTTTCATTGTCTCATCTTGGCTCGATTTACAGTTACTGCGTGAGCTCGACTAAATAATTTTGGAAACCATATATTTTGCCAAAAAATAGTGTCCCAAATTGAGGTATTGTTTTAATTTTGCTGCCATTTTTTTCTACTTGTAATTATTATTAGAATTTGATATTTTTATATTCTAAATACGTACATGCCGGTTAGTTAGTATGGAACGTTACACGAAGGAACAACTTGTTTTTATTATTAAAACATTTTTCTAAAATGGCAAAAGTTTTCAAGAAGCAAATGCTCTAACTAATCGTGCAATCAAGCTGATGGTTGAAAAATTTGAAGAAACTGGATGTTTTTTTAACAGAAACAGAATTTATTAACGTACGAGTAGTGGTCGTTCAAACGAGAATATAGCTACTGTGTGCAGAAGTGTTGAAGAAGATCCAAGAACTTCCATTTGTCATCGTTCGCAGCAATTAACGATCAACATTTTGCATCGTTATCTCCATTTGTAGGCTTATAAGATTCAGCTGACACAATAATTAAAACCAGCTGGAGCATACGTCGGCAATTCGTTTCTTGAGCCATCGAAAAACAAGAAGATGATAAGAATTATTTAATAAAAAAAAAAATCAACGACAAAGCCCATTTCCAGCTCAATGGCTACGTCAATAAGCAGAATTGCTGCATTTGGGTTGAAGAGAATCCCAGAGTTAACTTAGAGCAAACATTACATACACCAAAGGAAGGAATCATCGGACCATATTAAAAAAAAAATGGAAATGCGATTACGGTTAATGGAAATCGCAACAGGGAGATGATCTGAAGCTTTTAGAGACGGAAAATTGATGATTTAGATGTAGAGAATATTTAGTTTCAAGAGGATGATGCCACTTGTCACACAGCAAGGCAAACAATGGATCTTTTAAAAGAAAAGTTCAAAAAGCGCATTATTTCTCGTAGAGGAGCAGTAAATTGACTACCCAGATCATGCGATTTGACACCTTTAGGTTTTATTGTGTGGTTCTTTGAAATCGGAAGTATACAGCAATAATTTCACAACAGTTCAAGAGCATAAAACAAACATCGAGCAGATATCAACCATTGACAACACTTTCTTGAAAAACGTGATTGATAATTTTGGCAAAAGATTGGGAGTTACTTGGCCGACATAATTTCTAATTTTTAACCTGAACCTATTTGCAAAAAACTGAAATAAAAATATTTTTAATATCTAAAAAAAAATATTAAAATTAAAATGATCAATCAATTTTGGATATCCTTACCATACATACATATGTATACCCCTATACGAAGTAAATATTGGTTCTTCATCTCGAGAACGGTAAAAGTGGAAATGCAGATTTCGTCCATTACGCATCAGTCAATAACAGGGTGAGATTTGATAAGAGGGCGTGGATCCTCCAATTTATACTGAATTAAGAATTTTTGATATGTGGAGAACGGTAACAGTAAATGCTTCGTTAGTTGCACATTAGCCAAATAGCGGGAGAGATGGAATAAGCGGGTACTGCGCAAAGCACACCAAGTAAAAGTATGCTTGTTTGTTTACCACGCTCATACAAAGAAAATATTTATTTGTCTATATCTTAAAAATGGTTTCAGTAAGCGTACCTACACTTAGTCGAAATAGCATTATAGTCAAAAAGTGGGCCTCTCATACAGAGTAAAATTTTTTTTTTTTTGTACATCATGAGAACAGTTAAAGCTAAAGTTTCGGAATCTTGTCGGAATACCTTCGTAGTCAGTGCAAATAATCAGTTAAAAATTAGGTGTGGTATTTTCCATACAAAGTAAATATTGATTTTAGTATACTTTAAAAAGTTTGTATGAATGATTTTGAAGTTTTGTATGAATGATTTCATAGTCAATACAAATCATCAAACAAAAAGTGGCTTAAATACGACAAGTGGGCACGCTACCTCCCATACAAACTTAATATTGAGTTTAGCACATCTTGAATACAAAGAAAATATTGATTTGTTTATACATCGAGAACGGTAATAGTAAAAGCAGAGTACACCGGATAAATAAGTTCTGTATACGTAAACTATATATAAAACGTGTGTTTGTTTGAAGACTGTGCAGCTAATAAGCGGAAAATACAATGTCTTTCTAGAATGAACTATAGGCTCTCTTAAATGTTTGGATTTGAACCGTAAGGGGATGGAATGGAAAAAAAGGTAATGGTTCCAGCTAGTTTATACGTAATGAATAAGTGTTTGTTTCTATGTGTGTATGTTTGTTTATATGTTCGTAAGTTTTCCTAAAATCTGTATATACCTAAAAAGCAGAACCAATTATCTTGAAGTTTTTAGAGTGTCCTTCTGGAAGGAACTTTATACTTTTTTAATTGTTTGCACTTGGACCGGAAGGTGATAAAATGGGAAAAACAGTAAAAAAATTAGAACTATGATGAAATTAAAGATAATAATTAAGATGTGGGTAGCAAAGCATGCCAGATTTTAGCTAGTAAACAATTAAAATTAATTATTTTTGAACACAAAGTATTGCCAACTAAATATTGGCAGAATGTAAAACTATTTGAGATAATTTTCATTTAAAAGCTATACTAGGAGTGTAGATAACCACTGTATTTGTTGTAATATTATATTTATTTTACCGAAGAGTATTAAATGTAAGTTTACAATTTTCATTTATTTTTCCTGTAATGAATTTTCAATTTATGCAGAAAAACTTAATATATAGCGTAACATTATAAGTTGAAAGCATCGACAATCCTTGAAATATTATCGCTAACAACTTATTAACAAAGCTTTAAAAGCGCAAAAAAAAACAATTTAAAAAAAATTGATAATTTCCTTTGAAACCTTCAAGAAACTCTTGCAAAACTGTAGATATGTTCGTAAAGCAAATTTAAACATGACTTTCATCGAAGGAAAAACTCAACCCCAACTACAATCACGTTTGAACGCAATCATTTATAAAATATCAAATATGAAAACTTACACAGATATTATTTTGTACTGTTCATTATTTGTGCTCTTCTTGTACAAAAGAAATATCAGAAAATTAAAAACCAATGAAAAGATGAATACATCTGTTGTTAAAATGAATTAAAGCTGTTGAGAGCTGACGAAAAGAAGTACGCATATACATAGAGAAAAAAATGTTTTAAAACGTAGGTTGTAAGAAAAGTGTGTGGTATTTAAAGCGACAGAAGAAAAATTATAACAAATAAGAGTTTCTTTTCCGAAAATAATTCGTTGACTTTCTAAACAATCTTTATTATAAATAGAAATAGTAAATTTTAACAATTTTAATAAATTTTTTATAACCGTCTTTTCCAATACTCTTTTGTTGATAAGTAATCACACAAGATCCGATTATTTTGTTTCAGTATTGAAGTACAATACGCTTTCCACTTAACTTCTTTTATGATTGAGTATCTGAATATGTGTTGTACAATCAAAATATCAATTTTCTTAAATTGTTAAGTTTGCACATGCTATTTACTTTCTTTTTACTTTGATGTACGAGTAAATTCTAATAAAACTCCATAGTATGGAATTGATTCGTCGATATTTAATAGTTTCATTTTTATCCGCTTTATATTTTAATGCTCCAAATTGTGTGTGTGTTTTCTTTTTGTCTTGTGAACATTCGATAAATTTATGTTATTTATTGTCCCTGGGGGTATGAAAAGCAATAAAAACAGAAGCATTTAATGGTTGAACACTTTACATACAAAAAGCAAACACGATCAAATCAAAAATGATTTTTATAATATTTTTTTAACTTTATGATTCCAAAAAGCGCAACAAAAACTTTTTCTTCACCCCTATGATAGGTTAAAGAGTCCCGGAGGCGAATGTCATAGTGAATCATTATGACAAACGCTTAAAATTTTAAATCATCGACGACTGACGATGAATTTTCTCTGGTGTCATAGATGACAGAAGCTTAGTTTGCTTTGCAGGTGTCCATTTATTACCATTAACAGAATATATCATCAAGAAACATTGTGCTTTGTTTGTTAACAGGGAAGTGTAGCAGAAAAAATCCTGCATCGTTCAGCATAACACAAACCGACAATGGCGTTAAATTTCAACCTTTAGATGACTCGTAACAGACAATGTCGCAAAATTTCTGCTTTCTTTAGTGTGGTGACATTACAATGAATTTTTCATACATAATACCCTTTGTTTGTGTCGTTGTCACGATGAAATGAAATTTTCCGGTTACTATAATTCCATACAAATTTGGACTTGCTCCTGAAATTGAGAGAATGATTCATCGATGAATATATCAGAGTGACAATGTAGCTCAAATTCGCTACAGGGCTTTTGATTTTTATTTTTTCAAAACTTCTAAGACCACATTTTAATGCTAAAAGGCAAACTGAAGTTGTACCACAGGACTGGAAAAAATATTTTATAGTAAAGATCCCGAAGAAAGCTCTGTAACAATCGCACACAACCGCAGCTAGAAATATTTTTAACTCAAATATATTAAACCACATACAAGGACCACCTCTACACTGATTGCATAGTAAAGAACAAGCAGGTTTCATAGCTAATCGATCATGTGCTGAGCACGTAAACAGTCTGCGACTTATTGTTGAGCAATGTTATGAATACAACATCCCACTCTATCTGTTATTTCTTTACTTCGAGAAAGCTTTTGATGCTATAGCAAGAAGTGTAATATACAACTCTTTAAGGGATACATTTATTATAAATTTAATTAAGTCGCAATATCAAGAATCGAAGTCTAGAATCCTGCATGCAGGACAAATAAGCGAACCTTTCTTTAAAGAAGGGGCTACATCTGAAGATGTATCTCAATGAATACACGAAGTAAGAATCGCATTTATATCCCTTAAAAATATACAGAATACCAGTTTTCTGTCACCTACAACGAAGATACGTATATACAATGCCTGCGTAAAATCAGTACTGCTGTATGGCTCTCAGACGTGGTTAGTTAACAACACCACTAAACAAAAACTGCAAGTTTTCACCAACAAATGTTTACGTAATATCTTAAGAATTTGGTGATCTCGACGAATAAGCAATGAAGCGTTGTGGTAAATGACAAGCCAATAAAACATAAATACTGAAATAAAACGAAGAAAATACAATTGGCCTGGCCACACACTTAGAAAGCCATACAATGAAATATGTCACGTCACATTGTAATGGAATTCGCAGGGCAATAGAAACAGAGAATCACCCAAAATAACATGGCGACGAATATCTTCAATGAGACGAACAAACCCTTTAACCAAGTCTAACACTTAGCGGCACACAGACAATAATGGAGATTCTACGTAAATAGCCTATGTTCCTGATGGAATTTGGCCTAAACTAAAGTAATAAATATGATTTCAAAGTCGCAATATGAAGAAGGAGCTTACAGTCCTAAATAAGGACAATGTTCATATTAATAACTACTTTAATTTGTATCAATATCAATTAAATTTATATTTGTGGTTATGTGTCTTCCAGGCTGAGATCATGGCCATTGCTTATTTGCAGAGATCAATTTTGATAGTGGGTTCAAGGTTAAGATCATTAATATATTCTCTGACAGCTAAGCTACCTTAAGGGAACTTGGCTCGAATAGTGCGATACGTTGCACAGGTTTTCGCTCAGGAATAATGTCCAGTTGTTTTGGGTACCTGGACACTTTGGGATAGATGGTAACGAAACAGTGGATGCATTGGTTAGGAAAGGATCCTTGACGCCTTATATTGGTCCAAGAATTAGGAAATCGTCAAATGCTTGGAGCACTGGAATTCTCAAAGGGGACTTCGCCACTATATGGTGATAAACAGTCCGCAATTTGGGCGTAGCTCCGAAGTTCTCAAGTATTTGAATCTCCTGACGGATTATCTTACAGATCATTGTTGAATGCGAGCGGTGACGAATGTGAATGTTTGTAGACTGTGTTCATACTGTGTAAATGTGGCGTTCTTGATAGGTTTAGATGTAGACGTTTGGAGATACGTAGGATCTCATTGGCACACATATTTCCCATTATGTTTCAGATTCAGATTTGCTGGTGTTTATTAGGAAATCAAATCCGCTAATTAAACTTTAGATCGAAAGGGATAATGATAATAATGATGCTTGGTGATCATGTGTTACTGGTACTGCAATACATATTTAGTAACTGCAACCAGCTGGTTGGATGCACGTTCTTGTTGGTGCCCTGGCGCATTAAATTATGAAAGCCTAAAAATGATTAATTATTTAATTTCTACGCGTACGTTTGAGTGTGCCTTTGCATAAAAACATGGAAATTATTATCTAAGGACTGTTTATGTTAAGCTTTCATTACTTTTATTATTATTGTTATTGTTATGGTAAGTTGTTGTCTATTTCCTGAATTTTGAAAATATGTACATTGAAAGCACTTTACATGCCATAAAACCTAATGACGGTGGTGTTGTAACAATTGTAAATGATATTCTATAATAACATTAAATGACTTCGTCTGCCTTGTTTTTACTTTCCTTACGCGTACGATTGTTGGGACTCTCAGAATAAATAAATGATGTGAATATGGAAATTAAAGTATGATTTTATTGTGGGAAACAATCACTTGATTATAGATATGTATATGTATGATATGTATGTATGAACAATATGTAAAAAAAAACAAGGAAACAAAAAATTGAAATCCCACCAAACACAAACGTACACATACCACCTACTAAAAAATAAAATAAAGAAGGAATGGGGTAAATAAAACGCTGAAAGAGTTTCTACATATTTAATTTCAAATAAAGCTAAACACGTACAGTGTGTATCGTATTTTACAAATCGTATGCATTTTACTTTAAATTCAAAGTAATTCTTTCTTCTTTGAAATCAATTATTAGAATTTGTTTACAAAGGGATTTTCTTCAGATACTTTCGTACCATATTAACATATTTATTGCAACCGAAAGAGGGAAATGTAATCGAAAAGAGTGTATTTGGATAAAAAATAAGTTTTTTTTAAAAAATTTCAATTATTAGTTTTTTCTTGTTGAAAGTTACGAAAAACTGAGAAAATAACAAAAAAAAACTTTTTAAATTCCCCTCTTTTCTTAAATCATCTCCATTACTTCAACTGTTATTTTTCTATTTTTGTTCTTTTTACTTTCCTTTTACTTGCTGTTGCTAAGGAATATAGCATCAAACACATAACCGACAGCAAGCAGCACGTTGTGGTTAGCATCATTTGCTGCTATGCTATCGACTTCATAAATATTTTTAAAGCAGCAGCAGCAATTGTTGTCATCTGTTTTATTTGTCATAAAAATATTTGTTATAAAGGGTCCACCAAATAATTTTTTTTTTTTAATGCTATAAAAAAAAACTACTGAATATTTTCTCAAATTTCTTTTTTTATTTGAAAATACAATCCTTTCGGTTAATAATGGAAAATAATTTCATTCAAATGGCTCCCTCGGCTGGCCATGCAGTAGCCTACACCATCGGTCCAATTTTTAAGCACATTATCGATTGTGTGCAGCTGTATTTCACCAATGGCTTCACGAATATTGCCTTTAAAGCGTCAATTGTTTCTGGCTTGTTGGCGTAACACTTATCTTTGACGGCACCCCACAAATAATAGTCCAACGGTGTCAAATCGCAGCTCCGAGGTGGCCAAACGACATCAACTCTGCGGCTGATAATGCGATCATCAAAAGAAGGGCGCAAAACATTGAGTGTAGCTTCGGGTGTGTGGCACGTAGCACCTGGTGAAACCAAATGTTGCTAATATCCTCCTCTTCAATTTTTGTCAACAAAACTTCGTTCAACATGGCCCGATAACGATCGCCATTGACTGTAACGGCCACTCCTTGCTCATTTTCGAAGAAAAATGGCTCAATCATGCCTCTGGACAAAATCCGCACCAAACAGTGACTCGTCTTGAGTGTATCGGCTTTTCAATGTATGCGTGCGGGTTTTCTGTGCCCCAAATGCGACAATTTTGCTTGTTTACATACCCGCTAAGATCAAAATGAGCTTAATCTAAAAAGATGATTTTTTTGGCAAAATCGGAATCTTTTGTAAGTCGATCGCAGGCCCATTTAGCGAAGCGTATCCAAAACCATATTCGTTCAGCGGAAGGATAAAACTAATTATCTGTCAAATCAGATATGAGCTAAGTGTTACCATTCACGAAATAAGCACTAGTTGAAAAAAAAAACGTGGTGTCAGTGGTAACACTCAAGCTTTTCAAATCCACCCAAATAAAATCGCGTTTTTTGAATATTATTCAAAAATATAAAAACTGTTTAAATAACATGTTTAAAACTTTTCAATTATTAACATAAATGTTGTTTGATACAATATTATAATTTTGTACTGTTGTTTTCTGATAAGCAAAAATTTAAAATTAAAATTTGTATTTAAAATTTTATATTGCTGCCTAAAAAAATATAAATAATTTTATGTTTAGCAGCAGCAGTAAAGGTTGTTTTCTAGGGTTTTGCTGTGCTGCCCTTAAAATAATTGTTTTCATATAAACATATGTATTCTAATATAGACATTTTGCTCTCTGCTGCTTGCTGTCGGTTATGAGTTTAATGCTTATAGAATATTTAAAACCCTTTTTAATTTCTTTTACAACCAAGTCAACTCTGCAATATTTTACTTCCACTTTTGTCAATGTTTGCTTGATAGATTATTGGTTGTAACTTATTTCAAGTAAAATTTTGAATTACCCAAAATGTAAACTTCCCATTCTAAAGAAAGAAAGATTAAAATTTAGTTTCGTTAATGCAGGTTATATTGTTCTATATAAGAAATATACTTTTATTAGGAAACGCGTAATGTGATTCACTGGATCAGGTCTTCCGCAAATAAGGTGTGCTTAACGAAAAGACATGGTTTTTTACAAGGGAACTTAAGTCAAATTGTTATTATTATTTGTTCCAAAGGGTTTATGGGAATTAAAGGATTATTGACCTCCCCAAAAATAATAACTTGATTTGTCTCCAACTCATATTTAGTTTGGCAGCTTCTAAGTCAATTTGATATCGCCATGTATGGGATGGTACGCCTTTAATGCGACTTTTTTGGGTATTCTAATCAATTGCATTATGGTAATTGGGTTTGTTAGTGTATCCCGAATTTTTCATTAATTTAGTTTCTGGAAATAGTGTTCGCCTGAAAATTAGTTATGCTCTCTTCAGACAGTGATTCATAAAGACTTTAAAAGCCTTTATGTCTTTTGCAGCAGCATTGCACAACTCGACTAAATACAGAAGTGACGACTTCACACACGCGTTAAAGATGTTAAGTTTGGTTTTAACTGATTTATGTGAGGATTGACATACTTTATTAAGTCGCTCAAAAAACTTACTTTAACAATTATTCTCTGCTTTATGTCAGGACTTGAGCCGTCAGAAGTTATTAACAAACTGCCAAAATACCAAAATGACGACACATTTTCAAGAGATCTGAATGGAGTTAATACCACTAACTCACAACACTTTGCTATGTGTATCTTAACTCTCCTGACCATTTTCGTTGTCTGTAGTACCGGCGCATCACCAAACAAGATGGAGAAGTGTCTTCATTTTCACAGTATTTTTGCTATGGTCACATTTGTCAAATATTAGACGAAAAAACCGTAACAACTATTTTTTAGAAACATTTTATGGAAACATTTCCTTTTTTGTCAGCGTTTCTTAAAAAATTATTTAAAAACAAGTAATAGTACCAAAAAATATGTAGACTTTAAAATTACTTAATTTAAAGAAATAAATAAGAAAAAAAATGTTTCTATAAAGTAGTGGTCACGTTATTGTCAAATATTTGTCAAAAGTGACCGTTGCTTTAGTTACTTCAGATACATCAGTTTAGTGTGCTAAATATTAAATACAACTTTGGAATATCTTAAGATTTTTACCCCTTAGAATCAAAAGCTTAAAAGCGGTCTGAGAGACTGAAAAGTGCAAATATTTTTCACAAAAACGAAATTAGTCAGGAAGATTAACGTCGGCTTTTTCTGTTTCAGCTTTAACGTCATTAAGATTGTCTTAGACTGCCAGCGGGAGAGCAGATAGATGTTATCTGCATAATCTAGGTGTCTCAGTCTTCTGTTTAGACCCTAATATATTCCATCTGCCATGAGTAGTAGTAGAGAGAGAGAGAGCACCAGCTGATAGGCTGGCTAACATATCTATTGTGGAGAACTCTGTAACTGGCATTTGTATAGAGAGCCCTTATTATGTCGACAATATTCCCCGGTGCACAATTTGTAGGCAAGAGCGTCTACTATTGCTGTATGTGTTATTGTTTCAATAGCCTTTTCGAAATCAATGCAAGCTGGATATAAATATAAACGCCACTATACTGATTGCGTTATTATAATTCGCAGACCAGACTACAAGACTTCTATACTTATCAATGTAATGCCATTCCTATTTTTGCACTTTGTAAAGTTGCCTCTTATTGGTATGTTGAGCTCATCACATATCTTATTGATTTCGTAGAACTGTTTGCTAACAAATGCCACAACCTCACTCTGTGATATGACTAATGGATTAATTTTCTGTAAATACTGTAACGATTGTCGGTAACTCTAGAAGGTGGCACACTTTACATTCACTTAGTATTGACACATCAATACAGGATAACCATAGCCCAGCATCAATATGTTCTACACTTTCAAAGTCCCCAACATAATAGGATTGGAAAAAATGTTCACATCTTTAACTACTTAATAGGCAAAAAATTGACAAAGTATCAAATAATTTAGGAAATACCGTGACTCCTTTCTAAAATATAGTTTTTTTTTCTTAACTTAATTAAAAAATTAAATAATTTTTACTTAAGAATATTATTTTTCGTAAAGGAAAGAGGAAAAAGGAGCAGTAACATAATTTGCAAAAAACTTGCTTTACTGCTAAAATATTTTTATATCTATTTTGTAGTATTAATGAATGCGTTCTGGCACTCAAAGTTAATACTGACTGAGACTTTCCTGTTAAAACTAGTTGTTACAATAATGTTTTTCTGATTCAAATCCTATTGCTAAACAAAACAATAGAAAACATTTTCAATAAATCTTGGGGTATTAGCAGTAACAGCGTATCAAGTTAAAGTTATATGAGAAAGTATTCAAAATCTTCTTCCTTTTCTTGTTTCGCTCATGTTATTCGTTTGTTGTTGTAAAATCTTGTCTTGCCTTGTCTTGAATCAGATACTCAAAGTATACTTGTACTATATAGACAATACCTGTATGGTATAGCAGAGCAGGAGCAATAGAACGACATGGCTTTGGCGAAACCCATAAAATTATATTCATTCTTATAATTTCAACCATAAATAAACACGACACATTCATTCATTCATTCGTTTATTCATTCATGAACGTACCAGAGCAGAGAAGGGAAATATATGTGAGCGTTTGCAAGGACTGACTACAAGTATTACGTCGTTGTTGCTGTATGTAAATTTTTTGGTGTAAATTACTTGGAAATTTCTTATACTCTTAATGGCCATAGTGTTATACAAAATGAACAATAATAATAATTCTTCTATTGTATTTTTCTATTCCTTTTTCGTTCGAAAAGTCCTTTATTCTATAGAATTACTAACTTTTTATTACAACTTGTTTTTGTATATCATTCGGTGTAGGTATGTGTGTGTGTGAGGGCTATTACTTCTTACGTAATACGTAAAAAAACATTCTTTTGTTTTCAATATTTGCTCTATTCTATGCAACGATTTCTTTTCAAATAAACAAGAAAAATAAAACTCCAATGGCTCTCCTTTACTTTCGTCCTGCCATTCATAGTCTTTTCTTAATGTTTTGTATTGTATTCTGCTGTTCATGAAGGATGATGATGATGATGATAATGATGATGATGACGATGATGATGATGCCTCTTATACAAGAAGTTGAACATGTAAATTTTGTAATCCTTGAAGATTTTGAATTCGTTTCATTTTGTTTTGTTTGCCTTATTTTATTTTGTAGTTTTTTATTGAGAAAAGATTTAAATCAGTGTCATTGTTTTTAAACAAATTTATCCATAGAGGGGTAGTTTTTCATTTCCTTAGACACCTTTTTATATATTTCTTTTCATTTTCTTCAGAAATTTATTGAGATGTGTGAAATTTTAAGTCAAGGGATTTATTTAGTTTCGATTGATAAAAAAGTTTGTCGGATGTAATGGCTTACGACTTGTAGAGTATTTATATAAACGTACTTTACGGTTCATTAAACAGAGTTTCTACCCTCTGTTTCTACGTCGCAAGTACTTTTGTTTAATGTATTGAATAAAAATCATTAAATTTAAACCAATATTTTGCATGAAGTGTATTTTTTTATTAGTCTTATAATAGAAATGGAAATCCCGTATTTGATCATCCTTCAATGTTAAACTGGACTTAATAATTTTAGAATCATTAAATATCTGTTATTTACAGATTTTTTCATTTGATTCAGCGTAGGATAAAAAACCATGTTTCGAATTTCTTCTGGTTTCTTAAAAATTACGGAGCTTTCCTAATTTTTGCCAAACATGCCAAAACCAAACAAAAATCTCTTTTCATCAAGTTGAGAGTATGATTAATCACCACTTTGTGCGCTTTTTACCACAAAGTCTGCAATATCCAATCAGAATTTGGAATATAACATTGCTAATTGCTGGCTATCCCGACAGCAGGAGTCAAACAACTTTCTGAGCGAACGCAACTATGTTTTCCACGCTCTACTAGTTGTTATGTTATGTTGATCAGGGACAAAACGCACCGCGACCCGAAGAAACTTTTGTGCAGCCCAATACATTCACCATATCAGATTGAGGCTGCGAATATGAGCCAGTAATTCTATTTGGTGAGAGAAGAAATACCTCTTTTGGAGTCACCTCAGCATCCTCCAGGAACCTAATTCTCCGGGTCGAAATAGCTGAGCACTCACAAGGTACGTGTTCAGATGTTTCGGGATAAGTCGTGCAGAACCAATACTGTTGGTATCTTGGATAAGATAGCTTGGATCTACAGGAATCGTTTCCGGGACGGCTCTGGAGACCAGTGACCCAACATAGAGTTACTCTATTGTGTGCCAAGTTCATTTGTTCACTATCTGACATCACATAAATACTCAAATCACCGAAACTATTCGAAAAGTGTAATAAAACCATTTATGGATTTGGTGAAAGTAAGGTTTTGGCTGTAGATGTTTCAAATGTGTTTAATTGAGTTTGGCACTGGGAGCTTATAACTAAACTTATTGCTTTTGGTGTCGGAAGTCAGTTCTGTTGATTTCTATCCAGCTTTCTCAGAGATCACACTATGCGAGTGATTATAGATGTGAGCTTATTAGACGAGCTTAGAATTTATTCAAGTGTTACCGCAAATATCTGTTCTTTCTTCCACTTTATTTCTTAAATTTTACTTAACGAATTTCTTTTTCATACTTCCAATCGTATCTACTCTTTCGAAGATGATAGCAACATCTCTCATTCATATTATTTTACTCGTTGGCCAAACCTTTTGGAGTTTGGGATGAAAAGGCAGAATATGAATGATTCGCTCAAGATCCTATATTATCTTTTCACACATTGACACAGTGGTGAAGGTGGAAGAAATATTGTGGAGGTAAATACTCTTAATTTCCTGTGAATTAATTGGGATGTTCGCTGGAATCTCACATTTTTCCAATGCCGAAAGAAGCATTCGAGTGACTCGGATTTTTAAACGAACTGTAATATTTGGTATTTACGAAACTTACATCCAACCTAAAATAGAATACAACTCTCACGTATAGGTTGTTGCCTCAAAGCCTATTTTACAGTTTCTTGATCGAGTGCAGGAGAGGCCAAAGATGCTCTTTACCGACAATAGGGTATCCAACTTTATCGATTCATAGGAGTATTATCGCAGTGTGAAGTGTGTTTTATTATTCTATCGATACTGCTACGGAATCTACTTACTTTGATTCACCTCTATAATGTCCGACTGCTATTAGGAACCAGGGCTGGCAAAAACTCGTTTTTTTAATAAAACCAAGCCCACCGGGTTTTATTGAGTTTTTTGATGGTTTTTTTTGCGTTTTATTGGGTTTTATAACTGCTTTCGAATTTCGTTCAAGTCGATAATATATATTTATAATGCGATATTGCACTCTTAGTGCGATCGAGGCATGATTGTACTATGAGCTACTAAAACTCGGTGATCGGAGCAGAATGTAATTGCTTCGTTTAAACCGTACATTATGAGAAAACAGCCATAATATAAAAACAGACAGACAGATAAATTTTTCCTTTTGCATGACAACGCTCAGTCTCACGTCGCCAAAGTTGCCAAACAATTGTTAGAAACGATCAATTGCCACAACCGCCGTTATCTCCAAATATTGGTCCATCTGAATATTATCTGTTTCGACGGATACAATATCATACAATACAATAGCGATGGACACAATAGCGCAAGACACAATGTTGTTTTCTAACACACAGACGTGGTGGTGTGTTTTCATCTGTATCTATGGGCAATGTAGATATTGAGAAATCAGATGCTCTTGATGTTCTGGGCATAGGAATTCACTGTGACGTTCGTTGGAACGAGCACATTTTTCGCGTGTCGAAAGAAGCATTTAAATGCCTAGGCTTTTTAAGACGGTGTAAGAATTACTTCACTCCATCTAATCTCCTTAATATCTACAAGAACTATATCCGACCCAAATTCAAACACAACTCTCATGTATGGGCCGGTGCTTCAAAGGCTATTTCGGAGCTTCTCGACCACGCACAGGAGAGGGCGAAGATTCTTATTAATGACGGTAGAGTAGCCAACTCTATCGATTCATTGGAGCATCATCGCAATGTGGCGTGTGTTTCATTGTTCTATCGGTACTATAACGGTAGGTGTTCTAACGAAATTAAGAAACTAATTCCTGGTAATCATATATCTTTACGTAGTATTCGTATTTCTCGTACAGCACATCCCTTTGTAGTTGATTGTCCAATGAATCGCACAACGCATTATAGGGATAATTTGTTCTTTGATCGCATTGTGTTTTGTGGAACAATCTTCCTGCCACTTACGACATGAGCAAATTCGAATCGAACGTCCATAAACACTACTCACTCTATCCTCCTTCCCACAACCTATTTTACTAGTACCAGTGCTGGTTTTAAACAAACAATAAATGAGTTTCGTCGCTGAAGATAATTTTAAGACAGAAAAAACTCTTCACACATAGCGCAAATTTTAGAAATAAAATTCACTGGTTTGAGAGCATTGTTCGTTTGTTAGTCTATTGATGGTGTGATGGCAAACATTTCTGAGCATATTTACATTTTAAAAATTTGCACTGAAAAACCAAATAGCAGAACCATCACACTTTATTACCTTGAAGACATGCATTTGAAAAAAATTGTCTGCTTTAAGATAAATATTAATCGGATATAAAATTTTTAAATTTTTGACTAAATCGTTTGTCTGATAAAATTTGAAGTTGTATATTATTTCGAACACGTTGTGATTATTATTATTATATTTTTAACTTTAAGCCGGTGTGAACAATTTTAATCTATTTACATTTATTAACAAATTCAGTAGCACAGCACTTGAAGTTACACACTTTTTACCTGTTGCGCATAAATAATCAAAATTGAAAGCCACAAAAACGTGCTAAAGGATTTTTTTATTTATTTTTTAAATACAGTCCCTTTTATTTATTCTATTCTTTTCAGTTTTCTGAACGAAGAGGGATTATAATTTATCTATCTTTCATTATCGATAGAATTCATAGAAAAATATTATAAATTCACTAGGCATAATTCAATAACAAATCTAGAGAACAATCACTGGATTTAGAAATTTCTAGAATAAGATTCAATACCTGAATGTTTTATATACACATGTATTCAAAATCTATACAAATCTACACAAAATGCAAATAAAATATACAAATGTATGTATGTATGTATGTACGTATATATTTTTTAAATAAAGAAACAATAGAATTATAAATAGCAATCAAAGTAAATTATAAAGAATTAATGAAGGTGTTAAGATAGCAAATATATAATATATATATATATATATATATATATATATATATATATATATATATATATATATAATAAAAGTATATATATATATATATATATATATATATATATAATATAAGTATATATATATATATATATATATATATATATAGATAATAAAAGTATATATATATATATATATATATATATATATATATATATATATATATATATACTTTTACTTTTATTTCTTACTAGCTAAGACCCAGCTTGCTTCGCTATCCCTATCTTAATTATTATCTTAACGATTACACAGGTCTACAGCAAAAAACGCCTTTAAATAAAACTACATGGAATATAATGATTTTGATGTGCTGAATTCAAATCCGTTTTCAGCTTGTTTTTCCATCGGGCATAAATTTTTGTAGGGGCGTGGCAAATTTTTCGCCCCAAATATGATAGTTTATGTCAATATATGTCATCATAACTTGAAAACGGCTTGACCGATTTTAAAGCAATTCCAACCAAACGTTTAGGAACAAAATTTCCTATACATGACCTGAACACCATTTTTTGTATTTTCAACAGTTTCGGAGTTATTTACAACTTAGCTGCAAAAAAATTTTTTTTTCCGCAAAATTAGAGCAATTTATTTTATTTTTTTAAACTCATAAAAAATTTTTTAGAAAGAAAATTTTAGATGTTAAGCATTTAAATTAGAGCTTAAAATGTTGAGAACGAACGTCTCATATTTTCGATACAGACAAGAAGATTTTCTGGCCTATTTTAGCAAAGATGGCGATTTATTATCTTGTGATGATGCGGACTATTACGAAAGCTTGGTTTCCTTGAAGAGTCTGAGGAATGCGACTCTTTATTGATTCATCACAGAAAAACATACGGATGAGTATTTATTGTTTCCTGCCAGACGTTTCCTTTTTTTATGTTTGTGTTGCCTAATTATGTATTAAATTTTTTTTATCAAATTAGGTACCTGCCTTTATAGGTTACATATCCGGCCTAAATGTAGAAATTATATTTTAAAAATTTTTGTATATCTTTTTGAAAATAAAAGAAAAAAAATTTTCTTTAATTTTGTAAAAAACATTTTTTCGCTAATTTTGGTCAGAGTTAGGTAATAGCTCACCGATTTTCATGATTTAAAGCTTATTTTATTCTCAACATTTTAAGTTAATTTAAATGATTAAAATCTAAAATTTTCATTCCGAAAATTTTTTTATGAGTTTTAGAAAAAAAAAATTGCTCTATTTTTTCACAAAAAAAATTTTTTTTTCAGCTAAGTTGTATACAACTCCGAAACTGTTGAAAACACAAAAAAATGGTATTGAGGTGATTTAGAGGATATTCAGTCCCTAAGCGCTTGGTGATAATTGAATTAAAATCGGTCAAGTCGTTTTCAAGTTATAATAAAATATATTGACATAACTACCATATTCTGGGCGAAAGATTTGTCACGCCCATAAAAAAACGCTCAAATCCAAACGTTTAAAATAGCGTATAGTTGCTTCAAGAAAACACTGTCGTATCAACTTTTTAGCTGTACAGTTTACCCCGTCTAAATGCAAATTAGAATGTTTAATTTTTTACGATTTAAAGAGGGAAATCATTCAAGCGAAAATCCGAATAAATGCGCAATTTTTACATTTATAAAAATCTTATATAAATGCACAAATGATGCATTTGAAATAAAAAGTGTATGTATATTTTCTTTTAAAGTTGAAAGTTTTCTTTTTCATTCCACTCATTTCACATATCATTGCTAAAACTCAGTTTAAAATTATAAAAATGTTTTCATTTCATTTCTTTTCCATTTATTCACATAAAAAGATTAAAGTCTTATAAATTAGTGTTAGTGAGCAAATCATATAAAATTTTGAACGTTTTGGACATAATAAAATGTCTTAATACTAACTTAAAACTAGACCTAACAAATTTTAGAACCAAAATTTATCAACCAAAAATTATTAATGACTTGGTGAATAGAGATTGAAAATCGATTATAATCGTAATCGTGATTAATCGTAATCATAATCGCAAGCTAAATGTAGATCAAAATATAGATATCTGTTTAGAAACTGTAGGAAAAATAGTTAAATTTTCTTCAGCAAGGATTGCAATTTTACGGCAGATCAGCTTAAAGGCTCATAACAAAGAACTAATGCATCTTTTAGAACCAAAAACACTTTAGAATTCTGTAACACCAATTTTAGAAAGAATAATACTTTGAAAAATTGAAGAAGGTACTTTCTTTTTTGAAGAATTATCAGCCACGAATTTATTGGAAAGGATCGATTTTGAATTTCTATCTCAGCTTTGTACTGTCCTATTGTCGGTTGAAGCTCTTTGCAACTCAAATGCAAGTATTATACAAGATGAAGGGTAGCTGCCATTTTTGTATACAAATTTGAACCACAACAAAAAACAAATAAATACATATTGCTACAAGAATGTTACTAGCTTTTAAGACTAGAATAGATAAAAGAAACAGAAACCTTCATAGTTACAGGCAGAAATTCATAAAGCTCTCAGAGCCTCTTCTAATAGATTTTGCTATGTTGCTGCAAGAATTTGATTTATACAGAAAAACAAAAATTATACGTTAAATTACATCCTTACCATACAAAGCTATTCCAACGATAAAACCATTTTCAACAGAATATGAAAGAGCATTTTCAATAGCAGGCAATTCTGCACAAGAATACAATCTCATCTTAGTGACAAATCATATGATGCGTTATTTTTTAAGTTGCACTTACATATCGCACTTGTACCGCTTAAGTGAGTCAACTCAAAATACATACATATGTACTCGTATGTATAAAAAAGGGCAACAAATGTATTTGTTTGTTTTGCGAAAGAGTACAGAAAAAAATATAGGATCTTCACAATGGGTAGACATGACCATTAGTGCATATTACTTTCGTTTTTTTTGTTCAATTAACAAATTAAAAATTTTAGTATTGGTTTAAATAGACTGCGATTAATCGATAATCGCGATTAACAGACCTTTTTTTAATCGTAATCGCGATTATGAAAAACTGTGATTAAATGCAATCCCTGTTGAAGAAGAATTGCAAGGACTTGTTGTGTATATAAAGAACTGACGCTGCGATAAGAGGCTTCTAAATCTCTGCTGGATTATCTTTCTTCCACCATTAGATCTAGTAAATTGGATACTTGTATAAAAATATGATGGTTAATGTGATATTATAATGCTATGGAAGAAAATAAGGCATCTAAGTTTTAATAGGTTTTCAAAAGTCGTATTGTAAATTTGATAAGCGAAAGACGATAAGTGTTCTAGGCGACTCTTTAGAAAACCATACCTAGTTGTTATACACAACCGTAAATTTACGAAGATCGTTATTATTATAATTTGTAAAGATTTCACAATCCTATATGAGAGTTAGAATTAGGTAAGCCTTTGTCAGTAGCATTCGGATGGCAAGTGGAGTAGAATCTTTGACCGGCTGCGAAGCATACCAAATAACTGATGATTGAATGAATGAGAGGTCAATTTACGTAAAAACTTTTTTTTGCTTTATTGTTCCACTTAAGAGCACCGGACTTCAACAAAAAGTTTCCATCTTACTCTATTTTGACAATAACGTATGACTTCTTCCCATGAGTTGTTGTTACTTGAAAGCTCTTACAACATAGTTCACTTATTAACAAAGACCTGTAGTTTTTGAGTAGTTGCACTTGACATTAGCCAGGTTTCGCTATCATAGAGTATTGTTTTTTTAATGCAAGCATTTAAGATACACATCTGTTCTGGCTTTAAAGAGTCTGTTAGATACACCATAATCTATACCACGGTTAACTGACATTATGCAGCCCAGATAGCAGAAATTGTTTACGTATTGTATGCGTTGGTTTTAAATTGTAAGAAATCCCGGACTGCTTTTGTTAATGCGCTTTACTTGGGTTTTCTTAATGTTTATCGACAGTACGACGATCTTAGCTAGTGCAACGAGGTGGTTGATCTTGTTCGGCATGTCAGTGAGTTTATGCGGCATGATAGCATTGGTCGTAAAAGGCTCGCTTGTCGTGCCATTTATGATACTCGTATTTCACTATCTTCGTCCATGCTCTTGATGATTTGAATCATCTTGTCCGATACACCTTTGTTAGTCAGGGCCATCCATATAGATTTTCGTTTAATCGAGTCAGGGTTTTTTGCAGCCTATGAATAGTAAATAAAGCGGAAATCTCCATCCAATAACTACTCGATTATGATGCGCAGAGTATTTACTTGATCTGCACAGCTTCGGTGAGGTCGGAAGCCGGCCTGTTCGTTGCTTGGTGAGTTCTCTATGCACTGTAATCTGGTGTTTATAATTGTGGCTAGTACTCTGCATATAGTATTAGCAGCGTTATTTGTCACCAGTTATTGCATACTGTTCTATCGTTTTTCTTTAGGATTTTCACTACCATGTTTGACAGGGCATTTCTCTTCTCTCGAAAGAACTTAGTATTTGGAAATGGCATAAATGAACTGTATATTTTTCAACATTTATTGCGTTCACTTGTTGCCTAAGATAAGGCACTTTCTTGTGTTTGTTTTGCTTTCATAAAAAAATGAACAAGGTAAATAATTAGGAAATTGAATAGCAAAAACAAAATCAATAAATAAAGATTTTTATAAAAAATAAAAAATGATCGATGGCTGTTAGAAAGATCATGATAAGGAGTATGTGAAAGAAAAAAAATATATATATATATATATTGTTATAAGTACAAACACATCCTTTTTATCCCTCGTGTCGTTTATATTTACAAAGTGAAACATACAAAAAGGTTAAATTAATGGTTACATTTGACATATTCTACAACAGTAAATAAAAATACAAAGATCTTGGATAAAAAAGGGATAAACATTTATTTATAAAAATAAACCAGGGAATTATAGTTGGTCATACCCGCTTATTTATTATATAGCACACTATAAGACTATTGCAGCATGTCCTTGTTAAGGCCGGATGTTTAAGTCTTATGCTTCTGAAAATGCTAATCCACAGGATGTTTATATTCCTGGGTATCACCTTCGTCCTTTTTTAATTTCCATTGGGGTTTTACTATGTACATTCGCGATGAATTTGTGTACCAATGACAGCGACCTCTAGGAATGTATGATACAGAATTTAACTGTCTTTGGGTTAAGCTCAGAAACAGGGCTTACCTTTTGAACTTCGAGTTTTTGTGCAGAAGTCAAAACGTGGCGAGCGAGGTTTCTATATCTGGCCTCGACTCTGTTTCCGAATCCATATCATGTATCCTTGAGAACTACTCGAACAGGTATGTATATTGTTGTTGCTGGTGATTTTAATGTTCATAATTCGTCTTGTCCACGCCATTCTGCCCGTACAACTGCAGAAGGCCAATACGTTGAGCTATTTGCGCAATTAGTTAATGAATCTGCACATACATATATCGTGTGTAGATGAACACCAAAAAAATACCTTCGACGGTAATTCTGATCATTGTACTATTTTTGCCACTTCTTCTTTCTCCGCTTTTCATGACGTCTCACCTCCAGATAAGAGACGTTCTGTTTTTGCCTATGTAAATGCACGTTGGGCTGAGCTCAACAATTTCTTTTGCATTTTAATGGGACACTATGTTTCCTTGAGTCGAACGTCAATGCCGTGGCAGAGATGGTCATGAATATAATAAAGCTGGGGATGAATATATTCATTCCATCCAAACAGATTTCGGTTAAATCAAGAAACAAATCTTGGTTCAGTCAGACGTGCAGACTAACAGTCAGATCGAGAGAGGAGGCATTCAAGAATTGGCGAAATATTATATAGATGCGAAAGGCTCTATACAAGCAGCTCCTTCATGCTTTTTACTTTTCCGCGGGAAGTAAAAACTTTTGGTCGTTCATTAAAAGCCTAAGGCACAGCGCTAGCTCGGTGCCTGTTCTTGTAAAGAATAGCAAAGCATTCACGAAACCGGTTAAACACGCAAACCTTTTGGCTGAAGTGTTTGTAAGTAATTCCCACTTGCCAGAGAGCGTGCGACCACTGCCCAAACTTGAAAGAGTATCAGTAACTATACCTAGTATATTCTTTCGAGCTCGTGCTGTAAATAAGGTTTTTACAAATTTTAATGTAAACAAGTCATCTTTTCCAGATGGATGAGTTCAGGATCAAATAGGAGGCACCGCAAGACTTTGTTATTTCTCCTACGTTATTCCGAATATTTCTTAACGGCTTTCTTTTTCTTCCTTCCAATCTAATCTACTCTTTTGCAGATGACAACAACATTAGTCACTCTGATCGTAGGTCGAGCCTGAATATGGACGACACACTTACAAGTGGCCTAATGAAAATCTCTGAGTGGGGTAGAAGGTAGACTTTAATGCACACAAGAACCAATGTTGTTTTTTAACACACAGAGGTCGTGTGTTGTCATCTGTGTCTATGGGTAGTATACGTACATATTGGGGAATCAGAAGCTCTTGGTGTTCTGGGCATAAGAATTTCCTGTGATGTTAGTTGGAACGATCATATATTTCGAGTGACGAAAGAGGCATTCAAGTGCCTTGGCTTTTTAAGACGTTGCAAGAAATACTTTACACGATCTGATCTCCTTAATATTTACAAGACATATATCCGATGCAGAATGGAATACAACTCTCATGTGCTTCGAAGTCTATTTTGGAGCCTCTCGACCGTTTACAGTAGAGGGAGAAGGTGCTTATTAATGACGGTAGTGTAGCCAACTTTATCGATTCATTAGAGCATCGTCGCAATGTGACGTGTGTTTCATTATTCTATCAGTACTATAATGGAATGTGTTCTGACGAACTTAAGGCATTAATTCCTAATAATAATATACTCGTATATTCTTACGAGTACGTAGTACTTATATCTCTCGTAGAGCGCATCCGTCTGTAGTTGATGGTCCATTGAATCGCACAACCATTATGGGGAGAATTTTTTTTTTTTTTTTGGTCGCACAGTTCGTTTGTGGCACAATCTTCCAGCGAACGTTTTCCCTTTCGCTTACGCTATCATTAAATTTAAATCGAAGGTTAATAAACACTGCCACTCTCTATCCTTCTTCACACAACCTATTTGTCAAGTACCAGCACAATGCGTTGCATGATTAGAGGTTAACCACTGGGTGCTGGTCTTGAGAAAAAAGAATAGTTTTACCTACTGGTTGTAAAGATACATATAAACTGATTGGCAATTATGTTTGAAAAATTCTTTTTATTTATTTATTAAAGTTAATAGAGTATTATTTATTCAGTTAATAGAATCTGCAGGATAAATTTAATGCCAAATTAGCAAAGGTCCTTTTAAAACAGGGACTAATATTAGCAACAACTGGAAGATTATTGAAATATTGTAAACTTTGCTTTTCAGCTTGATATGTATGCAATAGCAAATAAGATTTATGCACTACACGTAAGTTCTAAGCTTAACCCGATCTCGACAAAACGTCTCTTATAGAAACCCTTAAGCTGGGTCTGAATATGAATCGATCATTTTCTATTTGTTGGGGTATAAACAAAGCATCTGCTGAACAAATACAAGTAAGCTCTCCTTGTATTCCAGTGGTCTAAATTTTAGAAGGGTATCCTAAATATAAAATGGATTTTAACTAAAATCAACATGCCTTTGATTAAAGATGATTGCTTGAATTTCTGATTGATAATGTGAATTCTAAAGTGATAGGCATAACTAAAAGTGTATGTTGGACTATTAGTTTTATGGCTATGAATATCGGCGCAAACCCAATGTATTTAGCACAGCCACTCATAATAGTGTGAAGAATTATATATACAAAAAGGAAAAAAAGGATGAATTAAAAACAGTCAACTTAGTGATTAATGGTATGTAGTCAAGCAAAATCCACTGCAATGATGCAACAATTAATTAATTTTATTCATTCTTTTGAAATTACTTGTAAGTAGTATAACATTTTAGCTAAAATTCTTTGACAGACTTAAATATATACCAACGCATTGTATTTTTATTTTAAATTAAATTGCATTTTGGGGATATAATTTCCCATTTAGCAGTTAATCTACGCACCAACCGTGCTCCAAGCTATTAACTGCTTAAAATTTGTAAATCAATTAAGAAAAATTAATCCACTTAATTTTTGTTTTTAAAGTTAATATACCAATTGTGTCCTTAAAACTCTCTGTATATAGATTCAAGCACTTTATTCATTTATTTAATAGATATTTCCACATACTCGTACATAGTAAGATACATATTTATTTACAATATTTTCTAATGAATGAATATTGCGCATTGGGATCTTGCTTATAGTTACAACTACTTAGTCGTAGAACTCGTCTTTTACTCCGTCCTAGGAATCTTCTGTTGTGGCGTAGCATTAAATAATAGAGAAACAATCAGCATAAAATCGGGCTATCATAACTAATAATATTATTATTTTATTTGTATTATTAATCGTTGAAATTACAAATGATTTATAACAACTCGAGAGAGATCACACATAATGATTTCCACATGATATTAAAATTCAATAGAAGATAGGTGGCTGTGATAGTATAGGAAGAAATATCCTAGTATGGCACCTGTGAATTTAAAATCGAGTATGAATACGGAGAAATACAATAGTGGTTTGAAAACGACTTTTTCCTACTTTCAGATCTTATATGGAAATTTAAAATGTTCCAATGCATAAATTTCGATCCGTAAAATCGTGAATTGGCAAAAAGGTGACGCCATTAAATGGCTACCTTACTTGCCTGATCCAAATATAATCAAGAATGTCTGGAAATGAGTGGCTAGGAAAGTGTAGAAGTCCGAAAAACAATACAACACAAAAATTGAGTTATTGGAAGGAGTCAAACGCACTTGGTCCACTTGGTTGCTTAAAATACTAATTAAATTGAAATTATAGCTGATGGCGCTATCCTGATGATCAATTTTTTCAATTCGTTTGCAGTATACTATCTTAAATGGAACAGCAGTTTTTGTTGTTTTATTTTAAAGAGATTTGATAGGAGTCTACTACACTACTAGAAATTTTAAGCACATATCTCAAATGGCTCAGATAATTTGAAAATTATCTATCAGTAAATGGGGGCGTTATCCTGATGACGCACATGTATTTTAAATACAAATGCTACAAAATTATCTACTAGATTATAATAACAAACTTTCATTCCAACAATAATTCTAATAATTAAGTACTAATGTTCTTAAAAAAACCCTATGTAATTCAAAAAAATTATTTAAAAAAGCTAAAGGGTTTACTGTGAAAAGAACTGTCATACTGCGCTTACTTTTTTAAACATATGATCAGTATACTCTGCCAAATTAACATGGGACGATTGACGCTCAAGGTTGGCACCAACAGGGTAACTCAATTAAACCCACTCGGGTTTTATTAAGTATTATATTTAAAAAAACCCGGTTGGGTTTTTTTAATTTAAAGGTTTTCGTAGTTTATTTACAACAAAAATAAGTTAAATTTACGCTTTTGGATTACAAATTTATTTGTTCCGTTTTTGAAATAACAAATTTATCAAATCACTGTTTACTTCTTTTCCGCACCTTTGAGCCAATTTCCAAGTCCCGTCTCAAAAAAAACTTCTCGTGTTTTAAGGCGCTCTAACTTTAAAGCCGATTTTGTATTTCTTCAAAGGAAGTGATCCGGTGACACGTTAAAGATAAGCTGATACCTCTTTATACGGCCTAGAAATGTGTCTGAAAATGTAGGCCGTAAATCGAGATGAATTTGTGTTGCGTTTGCTTCCCTTACACTTTTTGTTAAAAAGGGAACCCATGGTGTTTTAACCGTAGAACGAGGTAATTTGCGCTTAAAGCGAATGCGTTCCATATTTCAAGCAGGCCGTTAAAGCGAAATGCCATGTAAAGAAGGCCCATATAAAGAGGTGTGAGTATATTGTATCCGTCGCAACAGCCGACGAATCAATGTTTGGAAAATACGGTGCATACGGCATTTGGTCGTTTAATAATTGTTTTGAAACTTTTGCGACATGTGGTCGGGTATTGTCATGCAAAAGAATAACTTAATCATGTCTGTCTTTATATTCCGGCCGTTTTTCTCATAATGCATGATTGCAGTCTGCTTCGCTTACCGAGCTTTAGCAGCTCATAGTACATAATGCTGCCTTAATCTCATCAAGAGTGCAAAGTTACGCTATAAATACTAAAACAACGTGATTGAATAGACAAACAAAAAAATATTGAACGAAATTTGGAAGCAGTTATAAAGCCGAATAAAACCCGGTGAGCTGGGTTTCTTTAAAAAACTCGAGTTTTTGCAAACCTTGTTGATGCTTGAACAATGCAACAAATTTATCTTGATTTAATTTAAAAATCAGACGACAAAATTGTGTTGTACTGGTTTTTGACTTGACGAGTTTTTTAATTAACACCCTCATCACACAGATGTGAAGCGGTGTCATACCAATTAAGACCTTTAAGACCGGACAGGCGAGTCTCTGTATCTTACCTAATTTATTCATAGTGTAGCTCCCTCAGCTGTTCTTTACCATGATATCGCCGCATAAGAGATAAGGGTCGAATTACAGCGATATATATCCATTTCTTATCACCTTATTACCGCTCCATAATCAGTGATTTTTTGTTTAAAGTATGGATGACATTGATCCGAAAGCGATTGGGTTTGAACGGGATGACACTACGTGCTATACTGCGACCACAACAATCAAATTATTGTAATCAGAATTTGGCGATAAGTTAATTCCGAGAAATGAACCAATCAATTGAACGCCAAGAAAGTGCGATTTGAAAAGTCTGTGGGATCACGCAAATTCACTTGTTAATGTTGATAAAGCAGCAACAATTGACACATAGGAGACCAACATAGTTTTTACTGTTCATGACATATTGCCAGCAAGGCTATAAAACGTGGCCCAAAACCATCAAATTCAAATATTAAAGCCACGTAGTGATCTTTCGAAAAAAAATATATATTTAGATTAAATTTAATGTTTCAGTTTATTTGTTTAATTAAAAGTACTATCTGGCTTAAAGAAACACCCTATACTAAGAAGCGGAGGTATAAACATCAAATTATACATGAAAATTTTATTACATATGTATATGAAGTTGGAGCATAGAAAAAAAAGATATAAATCACTAAGGCACGTTCAACCATCCTCTGAACGCAACTGTTTTAAACCCAAAGAAAGTAAACAGAAACAAGGCAACAGTACAACAAGTTTTTCGTGAGAAATATCTGAAAGAAGAGATTATGTTTATAATATGTTATATCAAAATGAACGTGAGTTTGTATGTATGTATATATGCCAGTGTGTTTGTTTGCTTGCCTTGGCTTAAAATTCTTACAGTATTTCTCTGTATGTCTGAAAGAATCTATAGGCTATATAAATTTTAGCTGGGTGCTGCCACGCCCATACAAAATGTATATATATTTGTCAATATCTTCAAAATACTAACAGTTTAAATAGCTTCATAGTCAATACAAATCATCAATCAACAAGGAGCTAGTATCCTCATACAAAGTGAATATTGATTTTTGTATGTCTTGAGAGGGGTTAAAACTAAATTTGCTGAATTTGGTCTGAATGACCCAATTCGTTTTCAAGTTATGATGAAATATATTGTCATAACTACCATATTTGGGTCGAAAAAAAAAAAACGCCCATAAAAAAATTTGAGCCCGATGGAAAAAAAACTGAAAACGGTTTGGAATTCAGTGAATCAAAATCATTATATTCCATATTATTTTATTTAAAGGCGCTTTTTGTCGCAGACCTGTGTAATCGTTAAGATAATAATTAAGATACGGGTTGCGAAGCAAGCTGGGTTTTCGCTAGTATTTTTTATAATTGTTTATTTTCTATATTAAAATGTTTTTCTTTAGTTTGTTTTAATAACATGCATGTAATCGCTTTTATTACGAATAGAATATACAAAGATTGACTTCACAATGATCTTAAAAACTTGACTTGAATCAAATGATATTTAAAAGTATAATATTTTAAAATTAATTATTTTTTTTGAAATATTTTAGCTGCAGACTTTAGGTTGGAGATAATAATTTAGTTTGCAGTACATTCGAAAGAATATTTTATATATATCGTATTTGCTGCAATTTTCTTTCTTTAAAACACAACAACCCAAACAGAAACAACCCAAACGAACATAACGAATATCATTTATTATTCTTTTTTTTTTGTATACAAATTTATGATATTTATTTATTTGTTTGTTTAAATAAAAATTAATCTTTTGTTGGAACCAGCAGCTTTTTGTATTCAAAACCTAATTTGCTGCACAAAGCAAACCGATAGAGTCGTGGGCGTTTAATTTTATTTGAAATCTAAGATTAATTTCTAACACTTGACTTACCTTTTTATTTATTTATTTTATTTTTTTTACTTGACTAATTTAAAATTCTCAATCCATCTGCTTAGAGAAAACACTGTTTTGAATATCTATGGAATAACGACTGACACCAATGCAAAACTAGAAAAATTTAAATAAATTAACCTGAGTTGGATTAAAATGAAAAAAGTGTGTGTGTGTGTGTGTGTGTGTGTGTGTGTGTGTTGTCTTTAGACAATTAAAATTTGGTGTGTGCTGTTAACTACATTTATTAATGGCTTAAAGTTTGTAATTAAAAAAATTATGTACATGATATTTTAAAATTTGATGTCTGTAGTTAGACATACGAGTATAGTGTAATCATACTTAAGAAATAGGCTATAAATTTGTTTAATTTTTCATTTCATACAAATAGCTTTGAATACAAATTAAGCAGAACTGTAGATATGTATGTACGTATAGGTTACGTGTTATTCATAAACTTTGTATGTGAAATAAGTGTTCAAAATTATTGTAAAATTTGGATACGCTTAAAGAATTTCTCTAATACGAGTACTACCCAATAAAAAAAACGACTTCCTTGAAGCTATATTACTTTCAAAAAATTTGTGCTTTAATCGATAGAGGTAACTTAGTTTCAAAATATTAGATTTTCACGCCTTAATTCTGGAAGACACCGAGTACACATTTGCTCTTTAAATTATCTTTTTCATTAGTTGTGTTTCTTGGCATAGACTCTAGAGTTTGTAAAACTATCAACAGATGGCATTTCCACCAAAGTTATACCCATTAGTTTCAATTGGAAAAATGTATGAAAATAACATTTTGAACATGATAACACGATTCTCATGACTTGCATGTAGTCCATATTTGAATCTTTCAGGCTGTATGTCATGCAAAAACTATGACCAATAAGTCCAAGGATAGTTTTACAAAACTGTGTAAAAGCTGCAGATGGCCATTCAGGAAGCGTAGGGTGATTTGCTAGAAAATTGATGAAGTTGGTGACAAATCGTATTTTGGAAGTAATAAATAACAATAGTGGATCAATTAGTTATTGATAATTAAATAACTGTGGCGTTCCTATAGAAACGAATATGTACCAATTTTTGAAAAACAACTTAACACAGATTACCGTTACTTTAGTCAAGAATATTCTTTTTTTTACATAAGATCTGCGCCCAGGGGATGGCCCCTACTCATGCAGTGCATTGTGCTGGTACCAGGAAAATAGGTTGTGGGAAGGAGGACAGAGGGAGTAGTTTTTGTGGACGTTTGATTTAAATTTACTCATGTCGTAAGTGGCAGGGAATACCTGCGCTGGAAGATTTTTCCACAACCGAACAGTGCAACCAAAGAACGAATTCTCCCTATAATGCGTTGTCCAATTCACTGGACAATCAACTACAAAGGTATGCGCTCTACGAGAAATACGAGTCCTACGTAAAAATATATGATATTTAGGAATTAATTCCTTAAATTTATCAGAACACATTCCGCTATAGTACCGACATAACAATGAAACACACGCCACATTACCACGGTGCACTAATGAATCGATATAGTTGGCTACCCTACCGTCATTAATTAAGTTTCAAAACAGACTTTGAAACACCGGCCCATACATAAGAGTTGTATTCCATCTTGGGTCAGATATAGGTCTTGTAAATATTAAGGAGATCAGATGGAGTGAAGTGTTTCTTGCACCGTCTTAAAAAACTAAAACCCTTGCATGCTTCTTTCGATACTTGAAATATGTGGTCATACCAACGAACGTCACAGTGAATTCTCATGCCCAGAACATCAAGATTCCCCAATATCTACATTACCCATGGACACAGATGACAGCACACCACCACGTCTGTGTGTTACAAAACAACGTTGAATCTTGCGTGCATTAAAATCGACCCTGTTCGCACGACCCCACTGATGAAATATGATTTGAAACTTGTTTTGAATAACGCTTTGATAAAAAAGTGAGAAGGCAGCATTGTGTGCTCCACTGTACAACTTTGTAATAAAGTGGGAAGTAAAGACGGAAAAGTCTATCTTAAATTGCGAATACCGAGAGGATTCCACTTTATCTTTTTTTAGATAAAATATTATAGATACTTAAGCTCTAAGATTCTCTAAATAATATTCTTTCAGCTAGATAAACTTTTATCACCGAAATTCGATAGCTTCGATACCTTGCGTAGCTCTCTAGCTTCTTAAAATAGCCATGTACCATATACTATATATAACTATATTGTTACAACCGATCCAAGTTTCTAAATTTGCAAATCGTGTGAATAAGATGCGTAATAAAGCCATTCGAAATGCAAGATTTGGCTATCGCATTTGTAGATGTCTAAACAGATGCCTTTAATCAATAATAAATTTGCCACTCACATCTCAAATACTAGACGCCATGATGACACTGTCCTTATCCTTTTTGGACACTATTCCTCTAATAAAGTTCACTGCTTTAACAGTTTATTTGTCTCAGGTGTGAAGTGGTGGACCCACATTGTTATGAATCGACTCATAACCATAGTTTTATTGCGGAGAAACATAGTCTTGAAATATCTATACAACGCCGATTGTGTTCAATTGTGAGACAATGAAAACAGCATCTATGCGCCAATTCAAATAATTTTGAGACCACCCTTATAATTCTAATTGATTAAAGCTGCCCTAGTTTGTACACGAAAACTTATTTAACTCTTTTTTTGACAACATCATTATTATTTCAAAATATCTAATTTTGCCAGCGATAGACAAAACAGTGCTTCTAGCAAATTCTCTTTTTTGCTCTTATACTTACATAGTCACACGCACAGGCAAAAAATAAACAGAGAGAATTAAGAAGAAAATAAGGGGAAAAATACGGTGAGAGAAAAAATCTTTTAATTGACGATGTTATTAAAAATTTTATTTAACATAGTTAACATTTAATTATTTTTGCAATTGTTTTTTTGTTATTTTCTTTTATTACCTTTGTTATTTTTTTTTTCATTATTTGGTTGCTGTTTTTCGTTATATTTTTACTATTGCACTTGTCGTTATTTTCTTGTTTAAATTTCGTTTAACGCATTCGATGCCAAGCACAAATTGTATAGGTTTATTCCCACTGCCAACACTGATTTGTCCGCTATTTTTTATAACATTTTTATTATTTCGAGATAAATACACATTCATTGTAATTCATTGATGATGATGAAACTGATTTTTATTTTAATTCAATAGTAGCATTTTCTCCATTGTTCACAGCCATTTCCCGCAACAATTTTTCTTGCAGCTTGGCTTGAGGGTCAGACTCTGAAATTACTTGCACAATTGTAAAATGCAGTGGTATAAGTTTGCCTGTCGCTGGCTTAGACTCTATTTTTGTGGATAGTATTTTCTGAGTAACCACCTTCCTAGGTGTAAGTCAAAGTGTAAGATTACAAATAACTTATACTAGAATAGTTTAGTAGTAGCTTGTGTTGGATATTAGGATATTTTAGTGACTATAAAGGTTATATCCGCATATTTTTATCATCGTAACTGATGTCGTCCTATCATTCAATATTATAGTTATAAGAGTTATGTTAAATTCCAATACAACACTCTTCGTTAGCCAAGAGCACAATGTTTTTAACATGGTAATTCTACGACTAACCGGAAAGATAATAATGTATATCAATAAAACTGATAGTAATTGTGAATATTTTCTTCTATAACTCTTTTTCTTGACAAAATCATTTTTATTAAATTTTTTTTATCTTCAAATATCTAAATTTTGTTTCTAATCTTCTATAAGCTTTATGATACTTTTGTTACATGTCATTATGATGTTCCTTTTGTGTTAAGTAAAAAACTAAAATAAAATAAAAATTGTGGCAGAAATATTATATCGAGTTTATTTCATAATTCATTATCCCATCTTTTAACTCACATTATAGCATTAAATTACCACTTTTAAGAAAAGAAATACATAACAAAACGAATTTATAAAAAAAAAAATAATAATAAAAAATAGCTTGTACTCGTGTATCATTTATTCCTCTTTCCACTTATTTATTTTTTTGCTAAATAATTCGGCATATGAATCTGAAATGGGAAAATATCGTCTAAAGATTCATAAACAATGTTGCATGATTTATATGTGTGTTATTAAGTTGCCTTTGTTATCGTTTCTTTTGTTAACGTTGTTGTTGTAGTATAGTTCCTAAATTATATTTTTATATTTGTTATAATTTAATAATTTAATGGGCCTATGTGTAGCCCATCTTTTAAGACATTAAAAAAATTATACAATATAAATGATTCCTGTCAGAATGAAACCAAAAATAACAATAATAATAACAATAAAAAAGATACTGACTAAAGTAAAAGACTAATAAATCTTAAAAAATTTAATACTTTATATGCCCTTTTACTGGAACAACAATACAATAGTAGTTTGGTAAATTAATCAGGGAATGAAAAGCCGAAAATATGGGTTCAGGTTCGGGTTCGGTTTAATCAAAATAAAAAGATCAGATTCGGGTTCGGTTCAGAGTTCGGTTTGGTTTCAAAATGTAACAATGTACAAATATATTATAAGTATGTAGTTGATTTATTTTGCAAAGTAATTTTGGTTTAATTTTATAATTGATGTACTTTTCAAACTTTCTTCTTTTAAATTTTGAAAAGACATTTACGACGTCTAATTGCATAGGAGGTAATCCGAATATACCACCTTTAACAAAAAGATCCCAGAATAACACCCATGTGGCGCTCCCATCGTTCCGATTTTTTTTTTTTTTTTTTGGTAATTTGGTGTATCTGCTGTTAGTATTACCGCTAAATCATAGCTTCACATTTGTAAAAGCTACGTAGCCAACGTATGTTGGTGATTTTATACAATTTTAGAAATGGATTTCAATTTGCAACAACGAACTTGTATTAAATTTTGTCGGATTCACTGGTGCGCGAACGTTGGAAATATCGGAAAAGTGTTCTCAAAATAGTACAATGGTTTCTTCTTTTCCCAGCCTTGAATATTTAATTTTTAAATAAGCTATCAATCTAAGCGGCGACATTTACATTCGAAGAATTTGATTTACAAAATTTTTATTTCATTTTTAGAATTTGTTCGTGCAAATCTTCAACGTCGTCTGAAAAATAAGATATTAATTCTTTTTAAAACTCCTTTCCCTTATACTTGTAAATTTTGAACAGAAAAAAGTGTTTCCATTTTTACTCTCTTTGGTATTTAGATTATTCCCCGGTTACTTTTTCACTAAAAATGCACTTTATTTTAATTGTTTATATTAAACAGTTCCGAGCCAGAACACATTAACCACTTCTTACATGAGTTCAGCGGATTTGAGTTCGGTTCGGTTTTAGTCCTTCTTATTAATGGTATAAATTAAATAGTACTCTTAATATTTTTTTGATGTCGTTTTCCAAACAAATATAAAATATACATATATTCGCAAACGGGAGTTTCTATAGCATTTCTTTTTTCAAATTTTTTTATATATTTTTATTATTTAACTGTCAGAAATACAAGGTAACTTTCATGTGGTTTACATGATTTATGATTTTATCAAATGGTATTACAGCAAATATTAACGTTATAAAGGGTCCGCCATCTAACGTTTTTTTTTTCAACTAGTGCTTATTTCGTGAATGGTAACACTTAGCTCATATCTGATTTGACAGATATTTAGTTTTATCCTTCCGCTGAACGAATATGGTTGTGTATACGCTTCGCTAAGTGGGCCTGCGATCGACTTACAGAAGATGCCGATTTTGCCAAAAAAAATCATCTTTTCAGATGAAGCTCATTTTGATCTTGGCGGGTATGTAAACAAGCAAAATTGTCGCATTTGGGGCACAGAAAACCCGCACGCATACATTGAAAAGCCGATACACCCAAGACGAGTCACTGTTTGGTGCGGCTTTTGGTCCAGAGGCATAATTGGGCAATTTTTCTTCGAAAATGAGCAAGGAGTGGCCGTTACAGTCAATGGCGATCGTTGAACGAATTTTTGTTCACAAAAATTGAAGAGGAGGATATTAGCAACATTTGGTTTCAACAGGACGGTGCTATGTGCCACACAGCCGAAGCTACATTTGATTTTTTGCGCCCTGTGTCTGAAGACGCTTTAAAGGACAATATTCGTGAAGCCATTGGTGAAATACAGCTGCACACAATCGATAATGTGCTTAAAAATTGGACCGATCTTGTAGGCTTGCATGGCCAGCCGAGGCAGCCATTTGAATGAAAAGAAATTTGAGAAAATATTTAGTATATTTGAGAAAATATTTCGGCGGACTCTTTAGAAGAAATATTTCAATAAATTATTTCATTATAGTAGTATAATACCTTAGATCATATTCATACACTTATGTGAATTAAACATAAAAAAACATTAAAAAATTGAATAACTTATTTTATTCTAAAAGATAAATATTAAAGCTAACTGAACTGTAGTTAGTTTGCAGCTAGCTAAAAAGAAATAGGTTTTCACCTAACATGGAAACAACGAACTTTTAGCTGATACGAATAAAACTAAAAATCCAACTAGGAGCTAACGTTTAGAAAGTAAACTTTAAGTAAGTTGGAAAGTAAAGTAGAGTTGGGCAATTGACTAGTTAGTTGCTGCCATTGAAAACTAATCCAAGTGTCAGTCAACACTAGTTGCGAAATAGTTAGCTTAAAGTTAGTTTTAAGTTAACTCAGCTTCCGACAGGGCATGTACAATATTATGTATATATCTGTGTCGATATGGAAGAATAGCTTAAGTCGATAAATGAAGTTTTGGAGATATTCCCAATTTTTGTAATTTTTATCTTAATTGTTTTGTTACAACAAAACTGTAACTTAACATATTGGTAACAACCTAACCAAGCAAAATATGTAAAAGTTTTAAAAAAATTGTAGTAACTTAAGCGACTTTTTATACAGAGTTTTGCATTTTACTGAGCCTTAAGTATACTTAAGCTCTTTTATTGAAACTTAGAAAATAATAATACAGTAAAATATTAAGTTTAAGTCAATTTAAGTTTTATATTGTAGTTATAAAATAAATGAAAAATGGGAATATATTGTATAAAAACAACTATATCATTTCAAAAACTTAGGCCAAAAAGTAAGCGCGCATAAAATTGGCAAAAAGGAAGATATTAAAGAGTGGATTAAATACAATTATGCGCCGTGACTTCCATGAAGCTCCTAACACAATGACTCAATTTGGGCTTATGTCGACTTAAGCTCCTCTTTCATGTGGCCACAGATATATAAAAGAGGACTATAAAATGCGTTGTAATTGATGTTCTCTGAAATGCGCCAACCGCCATTTGTTCGCGAGTTATTGACGTTAGAGTGAACCCCTTTGTAATAAAATATAAAAATAAGTTGTCCTGTTCGTCATTTTGCAATTCGAGGTCACTTTCACCAATAGCAGCAAGTTTTGGAGCACTTAAGAATGAATTTGCTTTTATTTTTCTGCCAAAAAAACGATCTTCTTCCTCAGAAAATATTTCCTTGTGGGCATGTTTTGGTCTATTCTGCACCATTTTATTAACTTTGAAACGTTTTATTATGTCGTACACAGTTAAATGACTTCTGACAACAATTTTTGAAATTCCTTTTCTTACTTCGATATTAGTTAGTCCCCGTTGTCTAGCCATCTTCCTGATTTTAGCTCTGTTTATTCTGTAAAATTTTCGAAAACTGAACTAAAGGGTTTTCCACTCAATATGTAAATTATATCAGCGAAGTTGGCCGCATTAAAAATAGAGATTTGCTGTTATTAGGTCAAAAAAGTTACTGTCCGAGTTATGCTTGTGCAAGTCATTTTGACTTTCAAAGCGTTTTCAACTTAAATTTTACGTACAATTATTAAATTTCTGAGTTGATTTTTCCTTTTGTACGTGGAAGATATACGCAAATAAGAAAATAACTACACTTTTTTAAAAATAATTTAAATGTATGATTTTTAAGCGATTTATTATATTATATTATGCTTATTCATCTTATCATCACTGCCAAAACAATTAAATATTTAAAGTTTTTTATTTCTTTCAATCCTAGGTATTTGTATGGGCTTCAGCACTAAAAGTTCCATTGAGTTCATCTGCATATAATGGTCATCTCTACGTGCAGCGAACCAAGTTTAGACATCTGGATGTTAAAGATGAAGACCATGCGAGGATTTTAAGTGTAGTGCTCTTCATCCTAAGCCAACCATCTGGCTTTATTACTCCACATACAGATGAATCCACCTAGTGTTTTCTGCGACGAGCTTGGGAAAAATATCTCTCATCCTCCAGGATATTACCCTTAACGTGAGCGTGATAAAATGATACTTACAAACTTATTTTAGTTTGAATTGGCTGATATCGACACCAACGATATGTGGTTTCAACAAGCCAAAGCTACGTGTCATATAGCTCATTCCACATAGGACATCCTGTACGAGCAATTTCATGGCATGATTATCTCACGGAGGTAATGAGGATTGACTAACGAGTTTGTGCGATTTATTCACGTCAGATTTGTTCTTGTGGGTTGCTTTTCAAGTCGCAGGTCTATGGAAATAAGTCATAAACACAGCAACTTACAAAGCCAACATAGTTCAGTTTTATTTATGCATCAGTCACTGAACATTGGACATTTAGCATGCGCGCTATCCACCGAAGCCCCTGCGGAAACTCGCACAATATTATATTCCGTACATAAAGGCATAAAAACTTCGATGATATCTCACACACAATTTGTTTTATTAAAGATAGGTAACGTCTAATGAAAGACCGTTATTATAATTTTCTTAAATAAAATTCACTTTCATAAGGCAACGATAATAATATGACAAAAAAAAAAAAAATGTATATTCAAGTGATTATATATCTCTTGTAATTAGCACGTTTAAAAATATACACTAAGTTTTATCTCCCATTTTTTTAGAAACCATGTCGAAAAAGAGACACAAACAACAAAACACTATAATTATATAAAAAAAGATTCATGTACTTTTCTCAGTACGCACGACTAAATCTGTATGTATAGTATCTAGTCTAATAAATAACTATTGTGATGTAGCATAAAAAAGTAATCTTGACTTATGCCCTGGTGACTTGTATCTTATTTCATACGGTTTATTTATTTATGTATTTATTTTTTTTGTTCTGAATATTTGATTTTCGTATTATTTCGTATTAGTAGGTAATTTTCGGATAATAGGATACAAACTATTATTAAACACGTTATAAAAGACTGAATTTCAGTTTATTTGTGCATGTTGATTTACAGCTGATTGTATGTAAATAGAAAAAACCCATATGTGCTTAAGATAGGTATTCAATCAACATCATGTATTTATATATCGATACCTCCAATCCATAATTCGCTTAGTCTAAAAAGCAGCAGCATTTTTGTTTTTTAAAGTTGACTTAGAGTGGTATAGTTTGGAGGCGACGATTAAAATGCTCATAGACTGCACTTTCTTAAAAAATAACTTTCCTGTACAATAGCGTAGATCTGTTAGACTCGCAACGTTGATACTAATTTTACATGACGACATTTTAAATCATATTACCCGCTTAATTACACCAAGCTTTATTTTATTCATTTTCCTGAATATCCAATTCCCCGTTATTTTTCCCATCTCAGAACGGAAATTTCCCTAGTTTAATTATATAAAATACATTATTCACAAAATAATATTTCCGTTAAAATTCAAACTTTTACTCAATACAACTCCCACTTACTTTTTAATGTGATATGAATTATTATTTAATAAACTGATTAAGTTGGTAAGATAGCTTTGTAATAATAACAAATTTCTGCTATAACTGCTTCATTATAATTGTATAAGTTCGGATAAAAAACTTTGTTAGGTAATAAACATATTCCTTTAAATACCTTACTAGCATAATTGCACAAAAATCTTGACATTTTTGCCGAGGTGCTTATACAGGTAAAACTGTTTTTCTATTACATATTCGCCTTCATTTATTCCAACTACTAAACTTAGCCCATGATGATTTAATAGAATTATTAAAAAATATGAATGACATCCATCAATTATAATCCAAAATTGATTCGCTAAAAAAATTGAAATAAGTTAACTTTTTTAAAGTTGAAATAAGTTAACTTTTTTAACGAATAAAGTAAAATATAAGGAAAAATTACATACATAATTCCGACGACAAACCCAGTGTGACAGTGAATGAGCTGCGCCTGATTCTATCTTTTAGAATCAATGAAAGACCTACAGAATAACGCCAGCTCCAATGCCAGATTCATTAGCTAGAGAAGTTTTTTATAGCGTATATACTCAAAACCAGTCACTAGCAACGCTACGAGGTGTAATCACTGTTGATCACTGTTGCCAGATGGTCTGGCCGGAGATTTAACCAAGGACATCTTGGTTGGTGTCTTACCTACCTTATTTTAATTATATATTAATTCCCGTAACATTCCATGAAGGAATATGGGGGCTTCTCTCAGTCAATGAGCTGCTTCCGATTCTATTTTTAGACTCAACCTACAGTTTAACGCCGACTCCGAATGGCGTATTTATTGCAACTTGTGCATTTGAAAATTAACATGTCTAAATCAAAGATTTTAATATTTCGTAATGGTGCTAGAATCTCCTGAAACTTAAGGTGAAAATATTGTGAAAATATAATTGGAATAATGAATTCATACAAATATTTGAGCATAGACTTATGATATACTTTATCATTTCATAATCATCTGGTTAACAAATTACCTTTTGAATTGACAATTGCATCATATTGCTCTAAACATCATATATTAACCATCCTAAAACTTAAATTAAAATTAATCTCCAAATTTTTAATGCTACAACTCATTCAATTATGTTTTCCGGAGCCCAAATATGGGGATTCGAAAAGTATGGCGTTGTCGAAAAACTATGTCGTTGTTTTGTAAAGAAAATGCTGTATTTGCCTAGTAACACCCCGCACTATACGATCTCTTTGGAAACCGGCCCTAATTTTTTTTTTTTTATAAGTACCTTTTTAATAAAGTATTGAAAATGCCGTATAACAGATTGCCTAAGAGACATGTAAAATTATAATTTCAAAACAACTTGTTGGGCAGAGTAGTGCTCAACATTATGCCTAAAACTAAATTTCTTACCAACAAATGCATCAACGCCTATAAGTTCATATTGTAAACAAATTGTACCCCTTGTGAAAACGCACGAAAATTGTAAAGCCGTCGCAGATGCAATGAACTCATAATTCCATGATCTATACTCGCAATTAAACTACAACTTGTTAAATATATCCTCCTTAAACTTGTCATTTTACGCTACGTGTCTTCTTATAAGAGTTAGAGGTGGCCTTTGGATATAAATGGTAAAGCTCTCAAAAGTAATACTGTAAGCCTCTGCACAATGTGCAATCTAGTTGCCACAGAAAACACTTTTCACTTTTTTGTTTGCTGTTACATCTTCAATGGATTCAGAATGAAAAATTTTAATAAAACTCAACTTAATTTATCTGAGGTTATAAATATTCTTAATGATATACATATCCCTTATTTGTGATAATATTGATTACTATTTAGAATCTTGTTCAAAATATGTAATAGAAACTATTAATTAATGGATTTGAATAGAATGAATTTTATACACATATGTAGTATTAATCTTTCCTACACATATGTAATTTAAGTCATTATTTCTTAATTGCCAATCTGGCTAACAACTTACCATATTATGAATATTATTTGTAAACGTTTTATTATTATCTATTAAATAAAAGAAATAAAATAATAAAAACTCAATATAATAATTATAAGGTTTTATTCATAAACATATATTTTTTATACCGAAAAGAAGTTTGGTTTTGGTAACCGAACTGTGTAGGATAAACTCAAAATGAGGACAAATTCATAAGCGAATATATTTTCATTTAAAAGAAATCAACGTTATGACAAATGGCATCAATGAGACAAAAAGTGACAACAATCTAATGACAAACGTCGTCATAACGCTCTATTTATTTTTTCACTCATTTAACCAAATATTTGACAAAAGTGTTGTTTTTAATTTCTAGTTCACTCATCGTAAATTAAAAATGAGACTCTCAGAAGAAGATCTGGCCCGAATTACTTCTTTCGATATCGAATAGTCTATCGTACGACATGAAATTTTATAGATCGTTCATTGAACTTTATAGATCGTTCTATCGCCTCAAATAAAGATTTCATACATTTAATTAAATTCTATGTGTTTTTTTTAATAAAATCTGAAAGATCATTAAAAATCACCCGATGGAATATATATTATTTTTCTAAATTATTTGTATTTATAGAAATCAGAAGATATTTATGGCTTTATTTTATTTTATGTTTTTGGTTTAAGTTTAAATTTTTAAACTTATCCTAAAAATAAAATGATAATTTATTGTGTTTTAAATTAAAAATAAATAAAACATACATTTTCCACAACTTTTCGTTGAATTTGCGATAAATAAAACATTTTTGTTGTTGTTTACGTCAGCTACATATTTTACTATCGAACAACGTTTAAAGAGATTACACTCGATGGAGGATTCGATATCGAATGTAGTAATCCCAAAATAAATTTATGCGATCAAAATTTCTCGATTTCGAAGGCGGTAATTAATCTGGCCCCTGTTTTTAAACATCAAAGAAGTCCTGATAGAAACAAGTGAAGTCCTATTATTATTAATAAAGCACTCTAATTGTTTCATTTAAATATGAATTTAATTATAGTTATTTATCTCTTTCGTGATATTTTATCATCAAGTTAATATAAAAACTAAATTGTAATGACGGCATGTTGCCATTAAGCGTATATTATTGTTTCAAAGACAGTTTGTCATTAATCTGATCCTATTGAGTGCTTTCACCGATGTTACTAAGTAATCTCAATGAAAAATCTTTTATTTTATTGACCCCGTTTAATCGCTCTGTGATGCCGATGTGTCATCCAATCATGAAATAAGGTGATGTTAAGGCTGACATAACAATGATGAAAAGTGTCAAGGTTTCATAAACGAAGACACTTATCATAGTCCTGATGTCAAAATACCGTTATGACGGTTTTTTCTATCAGTATAAGAAATGATAATCTGTATTATCAGCAAATGTTGAAAAATGGACATAAATACTCTTATGTACCTGTTGACAAGTTAGAGGTGTATATTGAATAGAGAACAGTACCTAGAATGCTAGCCTAAGGAACACTTTCGTTGATTACTTGAGGGTTGCATAGAAAACTTTCTTCTTCAAGTATAAATATTTTTCATCAATAGAATAGCCTTGTAATAAATAGCTCACTTATATTTATCGGAAAAAATAGTTTTAATTTGTGTTTGAAACCTCCATCTCTACCTAACCATATTTTGTAAAATGATTTATAAACATCATCATAATCATATTTGAAAAGTACTAGCTTTACTAATTAGATGAAAACAACTGTTAACATGTTTATTCGATGTGTTTATCTGCCAAATTTGTTTAATATAACACACCTTTTGTGTTTTGGTAAATAAACCCCAGACACATAAGAAAGACTGAAAGTAATAACGAAACTGTTTTTTTTTTCTTTTTGGAATAAGTTTGATTATTAACATGATTATACTGTGTTACACGTGCAAATATTAACACTAACTTATACAGGCATATGTACAGTCAGCCATGCATAGAGTTAAAAAAAGAAAACCACAATATTATGTTTTTGTACAAGACAAAAACACGCACACATACCACATATGTATGCATTTACAAGTAATTAGTAACATAGCTCCTTGCTCATACTTAAGTGAAGATTACATCCTGGTAACGGATGATTGTAACATTTTTATTAGTAACTCTACTAGTTGCCATTTCTGAACTGACTTTTTTAATTATTTAAGACAAAAGGAGTAAAAGTAGAGTACATATGTATGTACACACTGCTTTAGTGATGCTAATAAAATTAAGTGCAAATTAAAGTTAAAAAGAAATAGTTTTTAGTTACAATTTGTTTCAACAAAAGAAATAAAACAACAATTTTAAGTTACTGAAGAAAAAGCTTTGATCTGTTACATTTTAACCTCCTTAAAACGTTTAAGTTCTTTTAAGATGCATAGAACAAAATAAATGCAGCGAATGTAATGTTTTACAATTATAACTATACAGTACTCAACTTAATATCCGCTTAATACACCAATTTACTAAAGGTTCAAGTCATAGTACGACTTTACATTATAACTACTAAACTATAACTGACTGACTAAGCACAATGTGCGTCTTTTATATACAATTGACATTACTTCCGAATGTTCATCTATATTCATCTCCGTTAATTCAAAAATGTAAGATCATAATACACAAAAATCGAACTGGCAACACCGTTAAACACGCAATTGATAACATTGTTAATAACACAAATAATTACAGCATTGACAAGATAACACATTGACAGCCTTGACACAAACCAACAGAATAAAATCTCATAAAATCGTTTGCAGTTATAATGTACAAATGTTTGTGCATCTTATATTTTTTTTAGCTATTGCTTATTTTCTTAACAATATACATACCTTTTTTAAAACTAAACCAAAATTTTACAAAAATATTTCTTATTTACTAAGATTTATTTCACTGAGTTTGATGATATGATGTTCTAAGTTCGCCGGTCCCAAAATCGTACAACGTTTCATTTTAGAAAAATTTATTTTAGCAAATATATACATACATATGTACATACATAAAAACTACATTTAATCACAGATACATTTACACATATTCAAACACATATACATATATTTTTTTTCTTAATAAAATTTTCGACACACGTGTTTATTCCCCCTTAACATGTTTATTTTTCTCCTTCCCGTTCATGTGCTGTTTTTGTTGTTGTTGCTAGGAAGGATGGCAAATTATAAAGTCCATGTAAAATATTTAAGTGTGAGGGTCTACTACGTGGGTTACACACAGTAATTGAACCACATAATACATATAAGGATGGTATGTATTTTAAAATTTGATATTGTACTAAATAATGAAAATAAGGAATTTATTCTACAGATTATTTCTACTAAGGTTTGAGGCTTAAATAACAAGTTTTTTTTTATATTTTAAATTTTAATGTAGCAGATATGTTAAAAATTTAGCCATTAACAGAAAGATAATTTGGATATAAGAGATTGTCAAATACATGTGAACCAGAATTGCCGCTTTGGTCCGATTGGACCAAATTGGCAGTTTTTCGTTTTTTAAAAACAGTTTGGTAGTTTGGTTGGTTTGTTGAATTTTTTTTTTACATTTTTGGTAGTTTTTCCAACTGTAGCAATTTTCTTAGTCATGGTAAATTTTTCCTCTTAAAAATTTTTCCTCACAGTACATAAATGATTAAAAAAGAGTTACTTTAATTAATTAACAATAACTTTCAATAATGTTACCACTGTTACTGAACGATCTGTGCAACTGCTTACAACTGTTTTACGACTAGTTATAGCAAGGAATAGAGATTATGTTATGGCAGTGACTATAAAAGGTGGGATCAGATTACTGCGAATGGAGAGTAAAAAAGATTTAAAAGACTGATTTAATTTCCTTTCACTAAGAACACTTCTTTTTTATTTGTTTCATTTGTTTTAAATACATTTCTTGCAGTCTTTCTTACACTGTATTCTAAATGTTGTATACAGCAACTTATTTTGTTGGCATTCATGACATAAAACCTTTATGTCGATCTACGTAGAATAGAATTTGATTTTAAACCTATGGTTTCTTCTGAAAAGAGTCTCAGAATTTCGCGTAGATTTTATTTTGGCTATACGACTTTTCAGTTTTTTTTATCAATAAAATTTGGCACACTCTCATACAGTGGTGGTCAAAACATTTGTAACTAAAGCTGTATTCCAGTTCTTTAATTACTTATTTCTTTCCGATTTGTTTTTAATCTTTGATTTTTTGTATATTTATAACTTTGTTCATTGCTTTTGTGAAATAGCGGGAAGAAATTAGCTTCCGACTAAAGACAACAACAAAAAAGTAATTCTTGAGCAAGAGAGTCTACCAATTGCTGTTCAAAACACTTGTAACTTTCACCTCTTTTACTACATATGAACAACTATTTATTTACTTACAAACCTTTAGGAATGACTCTAATTACATTTAATTTTCATAATGTGATTTAAGGAAATAACAGGAAATAACACTTTTACTTAAAGTGATACTCGTGCATTGAATTTTTGGACAAATGGCCGGTAATTCTGAATAAAAACTCAGAATTTTACACGATTTCACACAAAGAAATGTCACTAAAGTATTCTATTCCAAAATCAACAATTTGTCTTAAAGTCAATAATGGCAATATCCATACGGTAAGGCCTCGTAACAATAGTACACGAAGACAGCAAAATCAAAAACTTTTTTGTGTAATATAATATGAAGTAATACCTGGAGAACACTGATACTTCCATTATTGTTCGTATTTCAACCATTAATAGAAAAACCAGGTAATTGGTTCCAGAACTTTAAAGGATGTAAAAAACCCCCTTATATTCGAAAAGAATAGAGAAATTTTTCTCAACTTTGTACGGGCACATGCGAATTGGACTCCACAACAATGGAAAACAATACTGTGGTCTGACGAGTCATGGAGGATCAAAGGGAAGTATTTTATTATAAAAAGCTGGAGTTTGTTATTATTATTACTACATATGCATAACTAAGCCGAAATTTATAATTTTAAAATTTTTGATAGGCTGTGTTTTGGTAGGGTTTTTCTAAATTTTTGGTAGGAAGTCAATTTCTTGTGTGGCAACGCTGATGTGGACGTAAGACGTTACTCTCTCTCATCACTTGTCTTTGCAGTGGTAATGTCTATGAAAGTAATTTAAGAAGAAAAGAGGCAAAACCCTAATGTTGCCATATATATTTAGATTGTTATTAGGCAGATAATATTTGCTTGCTGTCCAATTAACTATTCAATTAACTATGCATGATAAAACAAATTATCCTGTCAAATTAGCTAGAAAAGTTTGCTTGAAAATAAGTATAAAATTATATATTTCCTGCGTCTTAACAATAATTGAAACAATTACAATTGGGAACCATCGAATAGAGTACGTGGCCAGCTTCTGTTATCTAGAAAGCATAATGTCAGCAAACGGTGGGATTAACTAAGACGTCACGAATAAACCTAGACCGAATAGACCACTATAAATCAATAAATTTACAAAAATCAAGTTTTTAAGCGGAAGCGAAACATGGCTCTATACGAAGCGATACAGCAAGGATTTAAAGTTCTTATAAACAAAAACCGGCACATTATACATGTGTCCTTGGATCTTAAAATTGTACCAACTAACGGCCCACACTCAATTAAATGTAGGAGGCAGAAATGGATGGGGCATACATCCATGAAGCAGTACCAAGACGAACTTGGGAAGGAACCCACAAGGAAATCGAGAAATAGAAAGACTGAAAATCACTTGGCTTAGAACCGTAAGAAAGGAGCTAGCTACATAATAGCATATTCAGAAAATTAAGTTGGAAGAGTTTTGCTGGAGCCATATCTTTCCTTAAGGAATAAATGAAGATATAAATAATAGACAAACATATTTTTTGTAATTTTTTTACGCCTGTACTACTGCACTGATTTTGGAAATATATACGAATATATGTTATGTATGTTTTTAAGGCTTTTCCAGCACAGATGTGCACAATGTCAATTTATTTTAACTTGTTCAGTTTTTAAGCGTAATACGGCTACCAAATTATTACTAACACGAATAAGTAAAACATATACATATTTCTCCGTCATACTTCACACGTCAAAAAATAACGACGCAAAATATTTGTTTTTAAATTTATGTATGTGAACTCTTCTCATAGTAGCCCACCAAGGAAGTTAGAGCGGTCTCACTTGATTAACCACTCTTGTAGGCGAGCAGAAAAGTATTTGGACCATAACTCGCCGTCTAAGAGCCTTTCCAAAATTTTGATAAGAAATGAAGTAAGACACATGGGCCTGAGGTAGTGCTGCAACACAATCGATAATACTATCGATAGTTTTGTTTGTGGCTGACCATCGATAGTTTTTTTCACTATCGATACTATCGTCAAATTCTAAGAGTAAGTACGGAGGCCACTGAATGCAGTCAAAATCACATTTGCAAAACTTTTAAACAGTTTAACAGTTTCTTAAATTTGTATTCATTAAAGTCTAATAAAGTATGTACATACGCATTTGACCCAAACAAATTAATCTGCATTTCGTCAGACCATAGCATGTTGTTCTAACTATACGGTGCAGGTGTTGCTTCCGTTTGCTGAGAAATGGACTCTTACCCATGAGCCTCATTTTTGGGGCTTTTTGATGACTTGTAGGGATTAATCTTTAAAGTACGAATTTAAAGTTTATCAAAACTGACAGTTGTTGCATTAATTACTTTAGTTTTGTAGCACTTTATGGTCTGAACATTTTTCGCAATATATAAGGATTACCCCTCATCAAAAAACTTCAATACATCGAATTTTATGACATACTGGAAAAAAAAATAAAGTGTCCCTATTATTTGTTTCAACACTGTATATTTATTATTAGTCTTTCTCTTTCACATTCTAATGTTGATGCCACAAGTAGCCGATATTATCGATAGTATCGATAGTTTTTTTTTGCAAACTATCGAAACTATGGAATGGGCCGACTATCGATAGTTTTGCAGCCTTAGCCTGAGATCCTTCATGAGATTATAAGGTTTTGGTTCTACATATTTTGTGCGTTCTTTATTTGTTTTCTGTTTTTTTATTTTTATTTTATTGTGAAATACTTACCATAAAGTGTTGCAAGCAGGTTTAGGAAATAAAAACTACGCTTTTTAGTATAGTGTACATATTTACAAAAGTATAGCAGGTGAAAATGTATATGGTATATAGTATATATATAGTTGCTATATATTAAAAATATACTACACCAATTTGCAAATGCTTCGATGCTTCACAAGATCGTGAATTGGGCCAATATTTTTTTTATTTTAATAACATATGGAATTACTTTAGTTGATATTGCAACATTTAAGATCTCGCTGTTCATAAATTTGTACCACCCTAATTCATATTGATGTTTGCTTTCCTTTTTTGTTTCTTAATTCCTTCTAAGGTTATAAAGAAGAATTTAAAATTGGCATTAAGTCCCTTTCCTTATATCCATCTAAATTTTGATTAGTACCCATACTCTGAATAAAAGTTCACAGGATTAGTTGCTTCTTTTTTATAAACATTTAAAAATCATTTATTGGCAACAAACTTAAAAAAAGTACTAAAAGCAAAAACGTTTTTACACGTTTACAAACAAGAACGAAAGGCAAATATTCATATAATGTTAAAAAGTTTTTCAATGTGGTTTAACGTTTTAATATGAAATTTAAAATTAACAAGGTTTTAGAAGAAAATTTAATGGATTCATATAAAATCCTGGAGAAATATTTAAAACTCTTTAAAAACCGAAACTGTTTGCTAAATGTGTTCATGTAACGTCTTCATATGTTAAAATCAATATTTGGATTTCACATGATAAAGAAAGTTTAACATTTCCTTTTATTAGAATGTAATAAAAATATATTTTATAAGGATCAAAATATATTCCTTGTTTTCTTTGTAAAATATGAAAAAAATTAAAACAATTTCCTTGGGATAAAAGCTCACATTATAAACTTTGTTTCAAAACTGCTTCCTCTTATAAAATTCTGAAAAGGTAATCCTTTAAAAATTGGAAAACCTGTCAATAAAAATCATATAATATTCCCGTTAAAACCTTTTTTGTGTATTTCTCATCCATACTCATATAAATATCCTTCAATTGGTTAGGTTTTACTTTGATTTATGGTATAATTTTTTTTTAAGATTTTTTTACTTTACATACATATATATTTCTACTTGAATATAAAAATAATGTATAAATTTTCATTAAATCCAATAACAAAAAAAGAAAAACGAAAACAAACAGCATTAAAATAATTTTAACAAAAATTAGAGCATACCAATATAAGCAGGAATATCCAGTAGAGACAATGACAGCTGCAAATCTTCAGTCCAAAAGTAGGCTGAGTTGGGTAAGAAGAAATGGTACCTCGCATACAAATTAAATTTTTGTGTATATTGAGAACGATCAAAATTTAAATTTCTGAATTGAGTCTAAATGACTTCGTAGTAGGAAGATCGATTATTCGACTTTTTTTCCGGTTCCTTAATTTAAATAAAATTTTTCTTAATTCTTGAAGGTTTGTTATTATAGTTATAATTTAGGTGCCTAAGATATCAAGAATTGAATGTTTTATTTTGGATACAAATATATTAGTAATATACGAGTCCCCAATTGCCTCGACAAGAAAAGTTGCTAAGGTTTCGATCAGCACTGTATTTAAATTTATGTACTACGTATTTAATAGTGTTTGTGTCACTGTGGTATGTTGGGTAAGACACCCATCATCCAACCAAGAAGTCGTCGGTTCAATCCCAGGCCACACAATCCGACAATTTTCAACAGCGATACAACTCAACCAGCGACTGGTTATGCGTATTTACGCTATGAAAAACTTTACTAATATGTATATCTGCCGGTGTTTGTGGGTCGCTTTCCATGATTCCAGTTGATCATTCTCAATCTATAAAAATCAATATTTACAGAAGATGAGAAAAAGTTATTGTTGCTCAGTAGATTGAGGATAATAGTAAGTGGTACTGCACAACAAGTTTCCGGACCGATATAAGGTGTATGGAACCCTTTCTGACCAATGCATCCGCTATTTCATTAATATCTATTAATATGTCCAGGCACCCAAAACAACTAAACCTTATTTCCAAGCGAGGACTTTTGCAACGTATCGCAGCAATATATGATCATACGATTCGAGCCAAGTACCATTAAGGCACTTGACTGTCAGAGGATATATTAATAGTCTTACTCTTGGTCCAACTGTCAAAGTTGATCTCCGCACATGTGGCAATGACCATGATCTCATGCTGGACCACACTCAGTGATTTTCGCAGTGGGATCGAAAAGTCTCAGTTAAGCCATTCAACACCAGCACCACCGGCACAGTCAATTATTTCGGAGCTATGGGTATACCTGTTTTGATTAAACTCGCTCCGACCTAAGGCCCCTTTAGACCAACAATTCTGGTCTGGGAATTCAACCCTGAATCACCTGCCAAAGCACAGATCAAAAGGCATAACATATAGGACCGAAAATTGTTCTCCGACCATCCTGCGTGAAATGGACAGACTTTCCGACGCATTACGGAAAACTGACAAAAAAAGTTGTCGCCGAACATGCCGCCACTCTCATCACATGGATGTGAAGCGGTGTTAAACCACTCAAGGCCTCCAAGGCCGTTGTTGGACATGTTTTTATTGCCACAATTATACCGAGGCAGTCGAGTCTCTGCATCCTGCATAACTTATTCATGGTGGCAATTTATGCAATAAATCTTCACTAACAAGATAAACTAGGTTTGTTATTAATATCTTTTAATTTATGCTTTTTCTTGTTTTTGGATGAAAATGTATATGTCAGCTAGGATTCAAGCTAAGTAGATGATTAATCCACTCCCCTCCAAATGACTGTCAAGATTCTTGCTAATTAGTGCCATTTTATTTTTTTCCCAGTAGGTGGCGTTTTTTCTCGATCATTCGTCTGCTGTTTGTCTTCATCGCCAGAGGTAAACTGGAAGATCAGTGGGGCTTTTTTATTTTTTAGATGCAGCTGTCTGCAGGGAAGTTGGAACCTCCTTATTAAACACTCGTAATCACAATTATATTTCTTTTTTTTTAGTAATTTTTTTCATATGCTGTGGCTCGAACTTGGGACGCTTGTGTTGTTCTGCGGGCGCTCTAACCACTACACCACACCACCCAATGTTGTTAAAGCTTGCCGAAACTTATTTTAATCTAGTTTAGTGATTAAGCGAAAATTTGTTATTTTAGTTATAACCATTGAATTTGTTTAACAAAGGTCCGCAGAGTTTTCGGTTACTGAACGTTGGAAAAATTGCTGGTTTCGCAGGGTCAAGAAAGTACGTTTGTGCTGTACGCGAACTGACGGTAGGGATAACTAATCATGTTAGTACATATAGTGATGTAAAATATAAACGCAAGTACCGAATATAAAGATTAATTTAATTCTGTTGATAGTCAATTCCTTTCGATTTATTGGCAGTTCACACTGACTCAATGCATTGAAACAATTCGATATTTTTTATTGATCAACATCGAAGAAAAATCGATGTATTTTTTTTGCATCGAAGTAAAAACTAAATACTAAAGCGCCGATTAGACGATCATACTTGGCATATGTGCACGGTATGTCATTATGCCTTGATACTCGTGTAATATGGCGATATTATTGTTTGTCAGCTTGGCGTTATGGTTTTAAAATTTTTTTAATATTTTGTGTATGCCATTATGCCATCATAACTAACGGTATTGGCTACATGTGTTAAGTACTAAAGACTATTTGCCAAAAAGTAGTGAGATATGTATGTATGTAGTGGCCAAATTTAGAAGTGTTTTGATTTAAGTAAATGAGTGAAATTTGAAGCGATTCAGATGACGTTTAGTGGACACGGAAACGACTTTAATATACCTCTATACAAATTAATAGATTAAAATGAATATTTTTGATATAATAATACTATTTTTTATTGATTTGAGTTTACATAACAACATTAAAATTGGAAAAGAGAAGTGTTTTCTGGATCTCTCTTAAAATTATGAATTAAATATAAGATCAGATTTTTTATACGAATCATATTTCTGTTGATAAGCCTCAAAAACCTGAAGCAGCAATTGTTTTTCCTGTTCATCATTAGTTAAAAATCCGTTAAAGTCTTGAAAAAGTTGAAGGCTTAAACTCTAAAAATTCTATAAACTAAACCGACGGAAGAAATATTTTGTTTTTTCTGAAACAAAATCACTTAAGTTATATTTTTGTAAGTCGTATAGTTTCGCCCATTTTTTCATTTTACAGTTGGTTTTTTAATTTAAGTTTTTCAACCGTTTTACGTTTTTCTTATAATTTTATAGCATTTTAACTAAAAGTGAAATCTTGAAGCTGTGCGTCTATGGCATTGGTACATCTGAACCAGAATTTAATGTTAAGTTTAACTAGAAAAATTCAAATATCGCGTAATTCATTTGATTTGCTTTTAGTAAGTGAGAATTGGTCACGGAACAAAAATATTTTTAAAGAATATATTGCTTTTGACATGTATCTTGCATGGCTAGTTTAACCAGACGTTCGAAAATTATAACGCTCTGCACCAAGAAAGATTAAAACCAACTAAAATAATTCTTTATAGTCTTCTCGATTTTGAGATTTATTCAGTTGTTCATAACAAAGCTTTATAAAATTTTCACTTTCAGCTGGACTTATTTGTAATAAAACAGTTGCATTTTCATTGTCACTTCTAAATAATTCTTTGTTAAAACTTGGTCATGATTTGGCAAATCTTTCAAATATTGAAATTTCTGGAGCAGATGTAATATATAACTTTGTTTCGAAAACGCTGCGCAATGTTATTTTATACAAATGATGGCAGTAAGGTAGACTGAATAGACTACGAATTTTTTTTCCAAGAGGACAACGGCGCCTGTGTTGAACCATTAATTATAGATGTTGTATCATACGACAAGCCGTTTACTTGGTCCACAATATTCCATTTAGCTAATATTTCATAAACTGCATCCACAATATTTTTGCCAGGTGAAGATTCTACTTTCAGCGCTCCAAGAAACTTCGATGTTCCGTTGTAACTCACCAAAATTGCAAAATTTAAAAAAAAAATATACCAACGAAGCACTCTTAACTTTTTTAAAAATGTTTTTCCTTTGCTCTCAAAAAGCAATATAAAAGCACAAATAAAATTAAAATTGCAAATGAGTGTATTAACAACATAATAAATAACAGCTAAAAAGGCTTTTTTTTCTACAAACATGATCAAAAATTGAGATGTTCCACTTCGCCCCATGTCCCACTTTACGCCACTCTTCCCTTTGTAATAGGGAGTCGATTATTCGACTTTTTCAAAAACCGATTTTCGAATAATTCGAAAAGTTAAAATTTTTTAAAAACCGGTTTTCGCTTAAAAATTATTCAATTAAGCGGTTCTTTTATTGAAATAAAATTCTTGTCACTTCTTGTTGCATTAACAAATAAAGTCGGTGAATTGTTGTCCCATGTTGTAGTTTCTTGCAAGTAAGTATTCCTGAGGAACATTGGTCTTTTTTATGACCCTAACGGACATTTCTTCCTCGACAACAGTAGGACCTAATATTTCAACCAATGATTAATTTTTTACAGCGTATTTTGCATGGGTCTTATTTGCCGGCGTCTAGAGACCAAGTAGTCTCCTTGCTGCATAATAACGTCTATTTTATAGACATATTTAAGATGTTTAATAGTTCCTGGTGTCGAAGAGCCTTTTCAGCTTAGTATTTAACAACACTCAATATATCTAGACTTATCCTTTCCATCGATTTACAAATATTTTCACACTTCAGAGGACTCTTGTAGAAACATATTTAATGATGTGTGTCACTGTAGTGTTAAAACATCAGCCTACCAACCAAGAAGTCCTCGGTTCAATCCCATGCTAACCAATCTGGCAATTTTCAATCACAAAATATATCACCTTGCTAGCGCCTGGTTATGAGTATTAACGCTGCGAAAAACTTCTCCAACTAATATTACCGCCATTCGTAGCCGGCGTTTGTAGATCCCTTTCAATGAGTCTAGTTGATCATCATTCTCCATATATAAAAAATTAATATTTATTTACAGAAAATGCAAAAAAGCTATTGTTGATCAAGTGTGTATATCTTTTTTGATCTACCATGGATTTTACGTTCATTGTGAGACGTTCAAGGTTGTCATATACATATATAAAAATAAAACTTTATATTTTAGATTTAGGAATATAAATAAACGATGAGCATATTTGCAATAAAAAAAATAAAAATTATACATAATTAATTTAAACGGTTATTTTAACATAATAACCGGTTTATTCGGTATTCGAAAAATGAGCATTTTAAAAAACCGTATTCGTCAAAACCAAAAAAACGGTTAAAGCCGGTCGAATAATAACTGTTCGATCTCCCTACTATATAATATTGAATAATGTAAGGAAGAAGAAAATTATAATAAATTTTTTCTTTCAGTATTTCTTGCAAAAAATAGCGATTAAAAAGTGAAGAATGTATAAAAATTGATGTTTTGCCTATATTCACTTGTTGAACATTTGAAGTCTCTTCCGGGTCCATAAAACATTATCGGATTCGGTCCGTATTTTACATACTTACTTTTATAATACAAAAGTACAAAAATCAGCCTCGATATTTCTAAATAAGAACACCACTAATTTATATGTAATGTATGATTTCATATGTAGTTAAACTTTTCGTAACCACATCCCACTATTTTGTTAATGTAATAAAATTGTTGTACCTACAATCGATGCAAGAGAAAAAATCGATGTATTGTGTGAAAAATCGATAGAACATCGTTGTAGCTTGAATGTCCTTCACTAGTATGTAGCATTTTACACATTGTAATTTATGTAAAGTCATCATAGAAAGTATTCATTAGAGATAGTACGCCACCTGAATTAACTGAAAATCAAAAGTAATTATCAGTCTTCTGTGGTAGCTCACTTCTAATTGTTTAATTTTGTTTGATTATTTCAACCACATACATATCCTTATCTAAGAAAGTAAATCATTTAATTAACACTTTATTTTTCGACTGCTCTAATTACTGGTCCAACCCTATTAAACAGTAAGATTATTTTTTTTTTATAAATTTTGAATAAGAAATAAAGGGTCCGCTAAATATATATACATATATATATATATATATATATATATATATATATATATATATATATATATATATATATATATATATATATATATATATATTATTTTTTTTTTAAATGCTATAAAAAAACCACTGAATTTTTTCACAAAATTTCTTTTTGTATTTGAAAGTACAATCCTTCCGGTTAATAATGGAAAATAATTTCATTCAAATGGCTGCCTCGGCTGACCATGCAGTAGCCTCCACGATCGGTCCAATTTTTAAGCACATTATCGATTGTGTGCAGCTGTATTTCACCAATGGCTTCACGAATATTGTCCTTTAAAGCGTCAATTGTCTCTGGCTTGTTGGCGTAACACTTATCTTTGACGGCACCCCACAAATAATATCCAACGGTGTCAAATCGCAGCTCCGAGGTGGCCAAACGACATCAGCTCTGCGGCTGATAATGCGATATTCAAAAACAGGGCGCAAAAAATCGAGTGTAGGTTCGGCTATGTGGCACGTAGCGCCGTCCTGTCGAAATCCAATGTTGCTAATGTCCTCTTCTTCAATTTTTGTGAACAAAAATTCGTTCAACATGGCCCGATAATGATCGCCATTGACTGTAAAGGCCACTCCTTGCTCATTTTCGAAGAAAAATGTTCCAATAATGCCTCTGGACCAAAATCCGCACAAAACAGTGACTAGTCTTGGGTGTATTGGCTTTTCAATGCATGCGTGCGGGTTTTCTGTGCCCCAAATGCGACAATTTTGCTTGTTTACATACCCGCCAAGATCAAAATGAGCTTCATCTGAAAAGACGATTTTTTTTGGCAAAATCGGCATCTTCTGTAAGTCGATCTCAGGCCCAGATTCCCAGCGTTGTTCAAGCGTATACACAACCATATTCCTTCAGCGGAAGGATAAAACTAATTATCTGTGAAATCAGACATAAGCTACGCGTTACCATTCACGAAAGCACTAGTTGAAGAAAAACGTTAGATGGCGGACCCTTTACATAAATATTCTACATAAACATCAGGTACACATGTTTTGTAAACATTTTCTACATAATCATTATAAACATATGTATATATGTATGTATTTATGTATGTATGTATGTATATATGTATGCATGTACATAAGTATCTTTTGTACAAATGATTTTTTTTAATTCATGCATATGAACTTGAATTATTTTTCCTTTTTTAGCTTAAACATTTTATGATTTTTTTCCGTTTTTCTTTTTCTATAAGAAAAACCAATTTCTTTTGTTATAAATATTTGTTGTTGCTTTTTTTTAATTTTGAATTTTCAAATTTTGAACAGCAGGTAGATTTTTACTTGGCCATTTGCATTACAAGTTGTTATTATTGGAGTTGTTTCTGTTTTTATTATTATAATTCTACCATATATATACATACATACATATATGTACTTTTTTTGCTGTCGGGATATGCGACGTTTCCTCATTGTATACTCCGACATCTAAAAATTTTATAAAATTTCAGAACGTCCGTGCAAGAATATGAATGTATGTATGTACGTACAATTGAATTTAATGTTTAAATTTCGTATGGCTGTCTGTGCACGAGTATTTAACCTTTTCGTAAATTACAAATTCGAACGGAAATGAAGGCACTACATGAATTCATTTTACGTCCGACGTCTAGTCATAGTTACTAACTGTTGTTTTTGTTGCTTTCTTTTTAAAATGATTGGTACAGTTTTATTTTGTTTTACGTATTTGAATAGGTTTTTACACTTGTGTATTTGAAATGAACAAAAAAAAAAAAAAAAAAACCCTCTGCACTAGTAAATGCCCCTTTATTTTCATTTTATCATATGTAGCAGCGGTGACCAACCATTCCATGTAAGGCAGACAATGGTGATATATTTATGTATACAAAGAATGTCATAAATTTTGTAAGGCGGCGCAAAATTAATGTCATTATTTGACTTCGCTATAATTTCTCCTGGTACAAAATGTAACTGTGATTTATCATTTATGATGCAGATACATATATATAGATTTGTGAGCCACTGTGGTGTGCTAGATAAGACATCCGCCTACTAACCTGCAGGTCCTCGGTTCAATACCAGACCATCTGAAAAAAAGACACAGTTTTTTCAACCTCATAGTAATAGCTATGAGGCAATGTGTATCACTACTACTATTGAAAAGTTCTCTAATGCATTTGCCGACTTTAAACTGTAGGTCCCTTTCAATGAGTCTAAAAACAGAATCGGGTGCAGCTCATTGACTGAGAAGTCCCCGTGTTCCTTCATGGAATTTTATGGAATTTAACATTTATATATATAAAGAATTAGTTGTCAACAAGCTATGAAGCCGATACAGACCTCAAGAACGTGGGATTGTTGTTAATTGTTATTAGACTAATTTTCAGTCTGTTGCTTTAACCTTGCGTGAATTTCATTGCCGTCGTATTACATGTACTTGAACAACTAAGCGTTTGATTTAGCGACTCATAAGAGCTAGGTCCACTGCATATGTCACAACGTGGCTGGCCTCGTATTGCTCGTCGACCAAGACAATCACTAGTGTTGTCTACAACGTCAGAGTGTCCGCAAACATTAACAAGATGTCGATGAACACAATTAGACGTCAGAAGACATTCGTTTCAATGAATTTTTGTGAAAGATTAGAAAAGGTTCGCCTACAAGAAATTGTTCAAGAATTGTTGCATGCTGTCCGCCGCACAAGGTACACATACTGTCATTCTCTGTTAAACTTATATCAAAAAATCATAATGAGCGTCGAAACCAATTTCTACTTAAGTGGTTATCTTAAAAACCAAAATTTCGTTTCTGGAGCATAGAGAACCACATGAAATGCTTGGAGAGCCATTGCATCCATTCAAAGTAAGTGTTTGATTCGATATTTGTAGTGAAAATGTGATTGACACTTATTCTTTTAAGGTGCCAATAGCATCACCGTAACCCTAAATGGTCTGCGTTACAGGCTCAGCGAGTTTTTTGTCGCAAGTTGCTGTCTCGATCATTGTTGGTTTCAACAAAAAAAAAGAGGTTTTAGAACTTCAATTTCGAATTCAAGTGGTCTCCAGTTTTGCACTTGAACTGGCCGTCTAGATCGAAGGATCTAACAGCATTAGACTTCTTCTTTTGGAGATTTTTAAAATCTCACGTTTACCACAACAAGTCATGAACCACGCAAGTCTTGAAGGCTAACTTTGAAGAACAAATGCCTACTTAGAGGCAGATATTTTGGAAGCAACAATTTAAAATGCCGTTAAACCAGCACAGCTATGCACCAACTCGAGAGATGGCTATTTGAGCGATATATTTTCTTTCAATTGAAGTCATTAAGTTTACATCTTTTGCCCTATTAAGAATTTTTTATAATTTTTAAAATTTCATGATATTTATTAATAAATTATTAGTACAACAAAAAATAGATTTAAAAAACCAAAAAACAACAAATAATATAAAATCCCTGATTAAAAACTTTTACCTTTTAACGCCAGGGAAATTAGAAATTAGAAGCATTTTATACACTGAAATTCTTTTTGTACCGAACACTGGATATATGTTTGCACATATAGGGTGTTTTTTAAGAGCTTGAGAACTTTTTATAATCTGGTAAATATTTTCATGACATCGATTTTTTAAATATAATATCCAGCATTTATCCGACGCGGTTATAACTTATATGGTTGATCAGTTAAATTTTTGACTACTCTTAGCGTCAATGGTGGGTCGAATATTGGCTTCTAATGCTTCAAAACTTTGTCAGCATAAGCAAATAAAATAATAACATAACCCCATTAAAACTAATCTAGAGACGTTGAATCACTCGTACGAGGAGCCAGTTAACACTATCACTTCTAAAAAAAATTTGTCACCAAATTGGTTTTGCAATAAATCGACTGTTAAGCGCTTCTAAGCAAAAATTCAGACACTGTAACGGCAGCTCCTTCTTAATTTCGAAAGAAGTAAGGTCGATGATGTCGCCAGCACGTAAACCACACCAAACAATCAATTTTTATGGATATAAAGGTGATTTATGAACGGCTTGAGGATTGTCTTTACTCCAAATACGGCAATATTGCTTATTGACGCAGCCATTTTACCAGCAATGAGCTTCATTACAAAGTGCACTGTGAACTTCGCGAACAGATATTTTTTTTCATAGTAAGTTTCTATGGTTTGGCGTTATATTCCGACGCACAAAGGGGTATTTGATACCGAAAGTGGGAATTAATTAAAAAAACTTTCAGGAAACAGTAAAAAAGTTTATATCACATTAAAGTAGATGAAATTCTACATCACTAGGCATGCAAATATTTTTGGTATAATTTTCCGTTATGCTGCTAGGTTCTTCCAAACTAAGAGTTTTTTGTGTTTTTTAAATAAACGATTTTTTTACTATTCAGAAAAGTGCTTTCATGTTTAGTCGATGTATATATTTTTTATGTTGTTTGAAATAGAGGCTAAAAATCAACAATTTTTGGGAAATATGTGGACTTAAAGTAACGAATTAAGCAAAGTTAAGCGAACTTTTTTATTTTTCCTAAAAATGCATACATTCCATCAATTACTGGTGAAAAAAAATCTTGCTCATATTTGCTCCTTTAAGAAATAAATTGATTTATGTTTATAGATACGTGAAATACATATGTATTAAAACTATTTGCTGTAAATTATAACAGAGTATTTTTATGAACCACGTAGGCATATGGGGCCTTTTCTATGTAACTATAGTATGATTTTAAGTCAGTAAAAACCCCGTTTTTCAATCCGTCATGGACGGACCGAAGAATAGAGTAATTCTTCGAATAGCTTCTTCATTTATCGTATAAACTTCGAATAACGAAGTGGCACGCTAGTTCTAGATGAAAAGAAAATTATTTCAATTAACAAAACCCGCATCCGAAGTGAATTTAGGCGTCAAATGCAGACATTTCGACAGACATTGACGCCAATTTAATAAAGCGAATACACGTAATAATGGTAACAATTTCAAGTGGGTTTCCAATAAATATTGCCTTTTTTGGGGAATTTGCTTTTGATACCGTTAAATATTTTGTGAAAATGCATCCTTGCTTTAATATGTGTCCAACTGTTCACATATATTTAATTCATTGACCGGAAATAATAAATCATACCTTATTAGCAATAGTGCAGTCACCAGAAGAGGCTCAAAAAGCTCGAAATAGAGACTTAAAAAATGATAGAGAGAAAATTGCGCAAAAAAGTTCAAGAGAAAAATCTAATTAAGATATATTTTTAAGTGTCTTCCGGATCCTAATATTCCAGTATGAGAAAAAAGGTCATAATTTTCCACGAGAAGCAATGAGCTTATTAATATTTGAACAAAATCCAAACAATCTTCAATATAGTGATGATGATGACGTTAATGATAATGATGACTACGATAATGACGACAATAATGCTGATGTTGATGATAATGTTGATAGTCCGATGATGCTGAATAAAGGCTTTTTCAGGTACTATGATTATTTTTATTATGAGAAATATAAAAAAGTGAAGAAAACTGAAAATTTTCACTAAAGTATGCATAAAAACTATTTAGTTATACATTTCTAACCAAAATAGATCGAATTCCATTGAATTTCGTTTTCGAGAAAGGCACCCCGAATTGATTTCCACTTTAAGCAACAAATACTCCACTGTTCGTCGGCTGGGCTTGGCATTTAAGTTTTTGTTAAAACAACTATGAATCGTCTCACATATTAGAACGTAATCGAGATGATTCGAGGCAATCTGTGAACGAAGCAGGTATTTTTGGTAGCTGGTATTTCCCACATGGCAATAATCCAAAGCATACAGGAAGCATTGTAAAGGAGTAGTTATTATATAACGTTCCCAAGTAGCTTCATTCTACTTATAAATCACCTGACATAAGCCTCACAGGTAATTTAGTTGATATATTGGACAATAGAATATAAAAAAGTAATTAACACTGAAAATGGCTTTTGCTAAGTGAATCTACTACAAAAAATTGTCTCTTAAACGAAAATCTCATTTAATATATACACTGGAGCATATTCCTATAAACGCACACTACTTTTTTAAAAAAAAAAGGTAAAAATTAAACAATAAAATATTTAGGGGGCTATAAATTTGTGTATTAAATTAGTTAAGACTTCACTTAAAACATTGTTTACAAAAAAAAATTCATTTGTACTTTAATTATTATTTTTTACTTAATTTTCGATATTAACAGCCATTTTTAAGGGTATTTTCCTATAAACGCACTTTAATGTTTGGGCCATTGTAGCATTATTAATAATGTGTGGATGATCCTTTGTTATGGATTGTTTCAAAAATACGGTCTGGCATTGACGCCACTAATTTTTTAAGCAGATCGGTATCAATTTCCTCCCAGACTTGTTTAATTCTTAGTTTCAGCTCTGTCACAGTCTTTATGCCTTCATTCTGGGCATTATTTGCATAAACTTTACGGGCCATGTATCCCCACAAGTTTTCCATTGGGTTTAAGTCCGGACTACAAGCCGGCCAGTCCAACAAAGGAATGCCATGTTCATTGAACCAAGATTTCGATTGCTTAGAAACATGGATTGCAGCATTATCTTGTTGGAAAATGCAATCTTCATCCATTTCTTCGTCCATAAAAGAGAGAAGAGCATCTTCCAACAGTTCGTTATAAATCGAACTATTCATTTTTGTCGGAACAAAACAAATTTTCGACTTGCCAACTGCAGAAAACGCTGCCCAAACCATAACACTGCCACTACCGAAATTACGTTTTGACATCCGAACATCTTTAGATCTCAAATCGTGCCAATAGCATGAGTATGAGTCTGGACCGTCTAAATTAATTTTTTTTTCGTCAGAGAAAATTACTTTTTTCCACTCATCTGTCCATTTCATATATTTTCTTGCGAATTTTAGACGATTTTCTATATGGTGTTATTTTAGAATTGGTTTACATTTCGGCTTTTTCCATTTTATGTTTCCATCGTTTCGTAAAATGTTTGCAACGTGTTTGGAAGTCACAGGAAGATTTAATTTATTCCTTATTTGTGTGGAATTCAATTTGTTGCGGGTTGCTTCTTGTTTTATTAGATTAAGTTGTCTTCTTGTTAGCTTTGTATTACCCTTTGTTGATTTGCGAACTCCATAATTTTAACCTTTCTTAAAGAAATTTCGCACCACACTTTCCCTACGACCGATTTTACGTCCAAATTCTCTATTAGAGCATCCTTGGTCGTGAAAAAATTTAATTTGAATCTTTTCTTGATCGGACAAAAAAGTTCCCTTAGGCATCTTTAAAAGTGATGAAATTTATTGATTAAAATAGGAAAAGTTATAGTAAATTGAGATATAACTATTAGAAACGTACCTTTGGTTGAAAAAAAAAAAAACTAAAATTGATAATATTTTATTTTTGGTCACTTTTTTAAAAACAAATTTGGAGTGTGCGTTTATACGAATCTTCCACTTAAAATAGCACCAAGAACATTTGATCGCATAATTAAGGCAAACAACAAAAATAAGAAAAAAAATTGTTTACTTTTAAAAAGTACCATTAAGTTGTCTCTCATTAAAATAGTTCAATTTTTCTTTTGGATGAGAAAAACAAAGATATAACAAAAATACAGACAAAAATTAAGTGCGTTTATAGGAATATGCACCAGTGTATTATAATATAAATTAACAATATAAACAAATTTTTAGAATTTTTTGGAGAAAAACTAGTTACCAAATAATGCAGAGTATGTACAAAATACTTTTCTGTGTGCAGAAAATTGAATTTCTTATTTTTCTTCAAGTTAAAGAATGTGTTGTAGAAAAAATGGTATATATTATTTAATTTTTCGTGTAAATTTGGATAATAACGTATTTGAAAGTCGAATCATTATAGTTCTTTGTAAAAGAACTGTGCGACTATATATTTTCTGGGGCCTTGGGTTGCATTTACCCGTTAAATGCAAAGTTGATTTTAAATACTTTTTTATTTTAGATTTATTTTATTGCCAACAATTGACGACCAAATGGTCGGAAATTTATTCATGCGTGTTGAAAATACTCGCACCTACATCCTTTCAATAATTTTTTCAAAATTAATTTATTTTATTTTCGGTTTTCGTTTACAAACAAATACAATTTTATTACATTTTCAGCATTATTTATTCATAGATTTTTTACCAAACAATGACGTTCAGAAAAAAAAATATCTATATAAAAAAAATTGAAAAAAAACTGTTTTACATTTATATATCGCTTATTTACTTCAATAATGTCATAACTCAAAAAAACCAAACTTTTCAGGACAGCTGTTTAAATTTTCAATTTCCTGTTATTTAGGATTGATAATGGAATAAATACTCGTATGTTGCTTCTGTGCTCTTAATTTTATACGAATTACAAAGAATTTTGTACACATTGTACTTTTTTTGTTTTGTTTTTTGTTTTTAATTGTTTACTTAAAAAACCATGTTTTTTGAGTTATGAGACTATTGAAGTATATGAGCGATATGTACATACATACAGTGATGGAGTAAAGAATAGACACTATAATAATATCAGATATAAACAAGTTAGATTAAAAGCAAATAAAAACATATCTCAATAAAATATCGTTCTGGATCTATGAATATATGGCTTATAAATTGTTAATTTTTTTTTTGGTAACATGTATGTTTCTCATATTATTGAAAACTACCTGACTAATTTTGTATATCATACTTCATAATATACAGAAATAATTCTTTTACAAATAAAATAAATTTTTATCAATAAACATTACTTAAGCCATCGCATATTTTGTCAAATGATTACTTCTTGTGTACGAAATAAAAATGTGTGATTTTTGTTAGAACAATATATAAAGCACCCTTCCACATCTCATCGTCAAAGTCAATAGATTAAATTTTTTCTATAAAAAAGTGTCTGTAATTTCTGTAATGCTTGGTCTAAATTAAGTGTGCATTTAACGAATTCTGTTTATTAGTGTAGAATGGAAATGAAAATAAAGACACATGTACATATGTACTTATGGATAAGTGTATTTAATTAAATCTGCTTTATACATACTTATGTACATATGTAAAATGTATATACTTGTAAATAACTCATTAACTTGCATAACCTTAAAACGGTAAAATTTATTCCATACTTTTAATTTCTGTAAGCTGTAAAAAATTTTGACCCTTGACCATTTAAGAAAAATGTTAAATAATGGTTATTGTGTTATCAGCCTTTTTTAAAATAACCTCTGTATAAGAAAACTGAACTATTGGAAATATGCCATATCTAATATGGCAAAAACAGTGCGCAACAAAAGAAACATTGTATAACGTTTTAAGCATGTAGTTGACAAAATTGAAGTTAATGCATTTTCGGATGAAATTGCAAAACATATAACGCAAGTGACATAAGGGCTAACTCTTGGTGGTAAATGGCTTAAATTATATTTTTTTAATATAGTTATTCTTACTTAAGAAATCCTTACAGGTTTTGCATCGAATACTATGATCAATTTTGTACAGAAAGAGCGCTCATTTACCCTATAGTGCAACGAGCAAAGAGTATAATACAATAATAAAATTTATCACATATGTTAGGTAAAAACTAAGATGTGTAAAAGTATAGGTATAATTTTCCGATTATTGTATCATCAATCTGGCAAAAAAAACAGTGTTGCCGTTTTGGTTATTTTTAACCAAAATTGGATATTTTTTTCTTTGATATGTAGATGTGTACTTTTTTTCCATTCTGGCTATTTTTTCTTGAAGTAAATGAATGAGGAATTTTTTCTTTTAACATTTCTTACGCGATTGAAACAGACGGGCAAGGTCTAGATTATAAATATTTTCATCTGATCTTGGAACATTTGATATACTTTTCATCGCCAGTAACGATAGGATGCCGCTACAACTTTTTTTTTGTCTTTCCTACAAAATTTCAAACACGAAATTTCGCTTTTCAACATTTCTCGGCGTTAATTATGCAGTACTCATAGAGTAATGCCTTCAATTCATCATATCCGAACATTTTCGCCTGACCTGGGCAGTCTTCCTTTTTCGTGTCAAAATCATCACTTCTGAGCTGCGTAAATGATCTCTCGTAGTTTGAGATCGGAGAACATATTCTGGATAAGCTTTGGTAAGCAATGAAAGCAAAAAAATTTCGTTTTTTATACTATTTCGTTCAGTGGATGAGAGAAAATAAATGTCAGACCTATTTCAGTTTAACGCTATTGTTTCATTCTTTAACGATTAATTATATCTGTTAGTAAAATTATTCACAAATAAAAACCAAACGTCATCATATGAGACAACGATATTTCTAGAGTGCAAAGTTTGTTAATATATACATAGTTAAACTGTTCACTACAAATAGGAGACTGGGCCTCATCAATTACTGTACCAAGTTTTTTTGACTAATCTATATTTGGTCAATGCTGCTATAAAATCATATTTTAATGTTTTTGGATTAAAATTTTGGTTACTTTTTAGCTACTTTTTTATTGAAATTTGGTTACAAAAAATTCGAAGTTGTGGCAACACTGCTATGGAACCCCAGCTGAAAATAATTTTAAATTTGCATAATCAAGGCAAACATTTTGCTGAAATCCGAAATTATTTAATCGAAGTAATTAGCAATTTGCACAATTGTCGGCCGCTACAAGGGTGAAACGTTTCAAATATATAGTACGAAAAGTAAAGTTGGCACAAAATTACTTTAAGCCAGATTGTAGCAGATTTTAAAGTACATTTAAATAAGAACGTGCAGTCTTAAACTATTCTAAAAGTGCTACATGAAACTGGGTGCAACTCAGTGTGGTTAAACAGTAACCTGTTTTGTTAATTAAAAGGAACATATGGCCTATTTAAAACAATTTAAAAATAAACCATGTTTCTAGGAGCAGGTTCTCTTTTTAGATGAGAGAAAATTCAATTTTTTTCGACCTAATGAACACATGAAAGTTAAACACTAAATAGTAATGTACCCGTTTAAATGGGCCACGCTAGAATGAGTTCCATGCTTTAATGCACTAATATTTTTGGCAACAAAAATATTTATATATATTGCCTTACAAAAATATCGCTTGAATGTACCCCCTTTAAAAGCCTTTCCTGTTTAAATGAGTAAATTTTTAGAAACGATTTTTTATCTTCATCAGAAAAGCAGTCGCTTAGGTGCGTTAGATAAAAACATTTTTTTTTTTATTAAATATATGGCAAGACAGTTTCTATACTTAAATTTGGAAACAATAAAATAAAATACCGAATAACCCTCTTAATTACCCCAAGCTTAATTGCCTTTCCCATTTATAAGCCCCAATTTCTAACTCCCTGTAGTTTCTATCATATTCTAATAAAGCTCCATATTTAAGTACAACTCTGGTTTATTTTTTAAGGCGATATGAATTATTATTTAACAAAAATTTTTAGTTAATTTAGTGGCTCTGTTCAAATTATAATTTCCTGAAATAAATTCTTCACTATAACCGTATAAGATCAATACAGATAAATAATACCTTATTCGCATAATTATCCAAAAGTCTTGACATTTGTATCGAGCTAATGATCCGGGTAATACTGTAGAAAAATGTACACAGATAAAGGAAAATATATCTTTTGAATTTTAAACTGATTTTGAGAGGTTAAGAGAAGTGAGTGGAGCAATGAAGAAACCTTCAAGTTTAAAGAGGCTAAATACACACACTTATTCTTCTAAATACATCATTTGTGCATTTATCAGTTTTCGATTAAATGATTCCACGCTTAAATGTGCCAAAAACCGAGCATTCTAACATGTGCATTTAAACGGGGACTACTGTATATTTCTTGAATAGTGTGTCTTTATTTTAGTCCACTACTGTAAATATTCTGAAAGACTTGAACAGTCAAACAAATTATGAAAACAAACTTTTAGTAAAAAAAATTAATTCATACCCAATGGATAAACCAATGAATATTTAAATGAAAATACTTTTAAATACATGTGCAAGTATGTATGTATGTATGTGTGTACCAATATATTCATGGTGTTTGGACGATTGAATAATTAATGAAATTTGTAACACTTTAAGAGTTCATATAATTACAAATAGCAAGTGCAAAACAAAAGTTTAAAACAATAAAAGTTAATTTTAACTAAAACTTGAAATCAAGAAGGAAAACAAAAATAAATAAAAAAAAAAACAAAAATTAAACAACAGTAATGACTTATTCATGAATTAATTAGTCATAAGAAATTAATTATTTTTTAAATTTTAAAATGTAATTTAAAAATAAATAAAATACTCATCAAAATATAACATGCAGTGGGGAGTAGAAAAAACTTAGTATATACAATGTAAATGCATGTACTTCTAAGAGTGTTCAAATAATATTAGTGGGAAGATTTACATATGTTGTTAGATTTTATTTCTTTTTCTACTTTTAACTCTAATTCCACCTTTGTCAGGAAAACGACACAAAATTTTAAAGAAAATAAAATTAAGTGGTGTTCGTGAAATTGACTTTTCCTGCCGTGTCAATTTAGCACAGAAAATGCATTAATTGCATGAAGAATCTTATATTTTATTAAAATAGTATGCAACTTTTAATATTGTTACATTTTAACCTTTTTAAAACGATTGCGTTCTTTTAAACTTCGTTAAGTAAAATAAATAAAAAGTATGTTGTTGTTTTACTTTATGCACTTATTTATTTCCACACTTTTACGGTATACAATTATAACTATACAGTCTCCAACTTATTTATCTTGCACTTAATATTCGCTCAACAGATTTATTAACGCCTAAATACGACTTTACTTTATAACTGCAAAACGATAACTGTCCTAAATAATGCAAAAAGCGCCGCCTTTTATATAATCTAAATTACTTCCGAATGTTCTTGTTCTTCCTACAACATTCGAATTTATTCCGTTAATTTTAAATGCAACACACAAAGATGATCGAACTGGCAATGCTGCTAAATAAACAAATAAGTACGGAACTGCCATGGTGACACATTAACAACCTTGACGCAACCCAATAAACCAATATCCCGCAATACAGTTTTAAAGGCTCTGATGTGGTGTATCCCTTTCTAGGTATTGTTTATTTTCGTAACAATATTAAAAAAAGGATTCAAAAGAAAACTCATATAAAAAACTTTTAAACATTTTGCGTACAACTAAGAAAACTTGAAAAGTGTAAAATTGATGCTGCAAATAGCACACGCTCAAGACCAGTGTATCAGTATAAGGTAAAGTTCAAAAAGTCATATTGTAGCTCGTAGCTAAGGAAGTATCTTGAAATCTAAACCATATCTGATACACATATGTACATATTCCGTCGATAAGCCAACATGCAGTCAGATCCATTTCTTAAAATTCGCTGACAATACAGCTATTCTAAGCATCCATGAAGATCCGCAGGAAGCAACTATTTATTTGCAAGGCCTTACAATACAGTTGGAAAGTAGTAAAGTAGTAAAGAACAAAAGTAAATAAACAAAAGTAACATTTAAACTGCGTAGGAAGCTATGCTCACCTGCCAGAATTAACAACCAAATATCTGGTGTTTTCTTAATAACTATGAGTTGCCGACACTGATTTATTTGACAACCGATTTAAGAGTTGATATTTGATTTTTGTTTAGTTTGGCTTGACATTTCATTATAGATAGATTTACACCAGAGCAACACTGGCAAATTGTGGGAATTTTATATCAAAATATTGGTTTGTCGAACTTATCGTTTTCTCCGATGAATCCCATTTTTAGTTAACTGGGTACGTACACAAGCAGAATTACGTCATTTGGTGTGAGGATAATCCACAAGCTTCTGTGGAAAAACCATTACATTCACAGAAAATTACTGTTTGGTGCACTTTATGGACTGGAGGAGTCATTGGTCCATATGTATTCACAAACGACACTCAATGGTGAACTGTATATGGAGATGGGAGATCAGCATTAACCTTGCTGACATGTGGTTAAAATATAAATTTTCGATGAAAGAGTAATTTCACTTAATGAAAGAGTGATTTAAATTAATTGACCAGTAAGAACGTGTGATATAACACCATTGGATTATTTTCTTTGGAGATTTGTAAAATTGAATATCTGGAAAACAACATTCGAGGGATTATAGAAGAAAATGCGTAATCATTATTTTATAAAAATGTTTGCTTTTCATTATTTATTTTTTCAAATTTAATTATTAAAATATGCCGGACTTAACTGGCTGTGTGAAGCCAGTAATGCCATAGTATTTCTTTTGTATTTTTGAAATAAAAAGGTTTTTGAACAAAAAGACTTAGTATTCAACAGAACTGTTTATTCACAACTTATTTATTTGAATATAGAAAAAACAGAAACGTAATTATGTACATTATTAAAAAAAAAAAAAAACAATAAGGTGTGCTCCAAAATGATAAGGTCACCTTAATATTTGCTCAATTCATCCAAACTATAAAATGTTACGTATGGTCACCTTAATAAAAAAAATTCTACGTTCAAATAAGTGAATAATAAGTCGGTTTTGTTTTTAGAGATGTACCATTATATTATCCTTATTTAAATTTATGTAAACAAGCGCAAAATTCAATGCGTCAAAATGATAAGACCAGTGATTAAGCAATTAATCTAATCAGAAAGTATCACAATTGTTATTTAATATAGTATGCGTGAAATGGCGAGAAAACTGGGACGATCTTTGTGTGTTGGGCAAAATTTTCTCAAAAGCAGAGAAAATTATCAAAACTTAAAAAGCACGGGTCGTCACAGGTCCTGACTGCCCGTGAAACTCGGCTAGTTTCACGAAAGGCCTCGAATTCTATGAAAAATGAGGTAACAATAAAAGCGAAATTGAAATTACAAGCTTCAAAAAGCACAATTCTAAGAGCTATTAACGCCCAGCCAAACCTTATTCCAGCAAAATTTAAAAAAATTCCCTGTCTGACTAAGCAGCATAAGATTAAGCGTAAGAAGCTTGCGAAAAACAACATGCCAAATAATTGGCATCATGTAAACATTTTTTTGGTTTGTACGTAACTTTTTCTGATGAGAAAAACTTTTATCTGGATGGACCAGATGGTTTCAATTGCTATTGGCGAGATTTAAGGAAAGAGCCCTTGTTTTTTTCGAACGGAATTTCGGCGGTGGCAGTTTGATGTCTTGGGCTGACTTTAGCTCATAAGGCACCCTGGAACTCTACTCTCCTTCCCCTCGAATGGATAGTTTAGAGTACCAGGGCATTCTGTCTGAACGTTTGTTGCATTATTTGACCCAAATCGCTGACAAAACATTCACCATTCAGCAAGATAACGCAGCAATTCATGTCAGCAAATCGACCAGGCAATGGTTTGAGGAGCACAATATTAAAGTACTTAATTGGCCAGCACGTTCCCACGACTTAAACCCCATGGAAAATTTGTAGGGATTGCTTCTGCAACAAACAGTACCGGACAGAAGATGAATTAAAAGGGGCAATCTGCAACAGCTGGCGCAAAATCCGCTCTAACGTCCTCAACAATTTAGTAAGTGCTATGCCATCCCGTATTTTTAAGACAACAGCAGAAAATGGGAACTACATATGTTAAAAATAATTGATTAATGCTTAAAAAAATGAATCACTGATCTTATCATTTTGACGCATTGACTTACTTACATAAATTTAAATAAACATAATATAATGGTACATCTCTAAAGTGAAACCGGCTTATTATTCATTTATTTGAAAGTAGAATATTTTTTAATAAGGTGACCATGCGTAACATTTTATAGTCTGAATGAATTGAGCAAATATTAAGGTGGCGATAATAAATTTTATTTTTTGTGGTAGGCTCCATGTCCACTCTTCCCTTGGGGTTAATTTTTTAACTCAATGTGAACTTAGTATGGTAGGTACCATGCCCACTTGTCCGATTCCGACCACTTTTTGACAGATGACTTGTGTTAACTACGATGTCATCTAAACAAAATTCGGAAACTTCCACTATAACAATTTTCAAGATTTACAAAAATCAAAATTTATTTTGTATGTGAGGAACTTGGCCCACTTATCCGATTCCGGTCACTTTCAACTGCATAGCCATTGAGACCAAATTCAGAAACTCTCACTCTAACCATTTTCAAGATATGCAAAAAACAAATCTCTGTTTATACACGGCATTTTTTTAGACGGATTTAAAATAATACGGTCTAAAAAATATTTGATTCCGTTTTTACACCTACGTGTTTGATTTAGCAAGATTTGTAAAAGCTACATATTTGATTGCAATTTCAAAGAAAAAAATATTTTTATTAAATTTTTGATGACTTTTAAATTGTTTTAATTTGCTTTAAGAATTGGATTATGTAACTTTTGTTCATTAATTTTATTGCTATCTTGTACGAATTTTCAGTTTCTGTACAGCGTATGATTCCGAAGTATGGGTACTTGCGATAGTTGACGATATGCACTCTGGGTTATCAGGATAAGAGATTAGTTTTCAGATGTTTTTAAATGAAAAAAGTCCATAAATTTCAAATAGAAAAACAATATATAACATTTTTGCTCAGACAAATAGCAAAGTCACTCATTACGCAATCGTTCCAAAATACATGATATTGTCTTTCGATTTTCATCAAATCTTGGTGTAGTCGCTCTTCCTGCTCGTCGTTCTATCACATACACTAGTCGAAAATTTAAAGTATAAATTCGTAACTAGTACTATCATGTTGCTAAGAATAAAAACGCATATTAGAATATAAAATAGTAACGCAAAGTTAGGTTTGAAACATAAAGGGTTGTCCAACCAAAACGCACGATGTTAACTGTACAAAAAACAAAAAATTTTCAGAGGATTTTCTTAATATTTTTTACAATGGAAGAAGAATTTATGACAATTATGTGTGAAACAAAATATCGGCGAAATGTTCGTCACAGCTTCGGTGGCATACCGCTATCCGTTGGTCCATATATTCAATGACTCTGAGACACAATTAAGGTTCAATGTCGTTAATGTGCTGAATTATCTCATATTTTAGCTCTTGAATTTTTCTTATTTATGTACGCTTTTTCTGTTAAATATTGCCAAAGAAAGAAGTCCAACGGTGCCAAATCACATGATCGTGGCGGCTAATTATCATCGCCACTACATGAGATACTATGGCCATTGAATTTCTAGCGCAAAAGAGCCATTTTTTCGTTGGCTGTGTCGCAAATTGGCACAATCTTGTTGGAACTACTGTCGTCCAGATTCGTATCCTCAATTCCCGTCCTCAAGAAGTTCGTTATCATCTCGCGATAGTGAACACCATTCACCGATAAGGCCGCAAGTCCATAAACCACACCAAACAGTCATCCTTTGTTTATGAAATGTTTAATTGTTGGGCACGACAACGAGCCGAGGTTGACGGCTCTGCCGCCACACTATCGCGACAGAAAACAGCATTGTTTTCCGCAGAACGAACTAGGCGAGCATGCACAATCCGCATATCCGCATATTCCACATATCTTACAGACCCGGTTTGCTGACACTTGCACACAATTCTCTCGATTGTGGATATATGTGGTCGAATATGCTGCCCAAAAAAAATACCAACTGCACGAAATGTATTTTGATTTGAGCACCCATATTTGTAAAAGGCTTCAGCAATCTTAACGCACAGCTCAATTGTGTACCTCTCCATGGTTAAATTTGTCAAACACCGAAACAAATTAAGTTGGGCAAAAAACTTGACGTTAAGGTGTGACTCACAATTAACATCATGCATTATGGTTAGACCGCCCTTTATAACATAGGAAAAATGTAATTTTTACGGGTTAAAATATAATTCACACGTGACAAATGAAAGTATAAAAATCAAACGTATTTAGTGAAATTAATTCCTGCATTATATTATAAATAAGTGTTTACTTCCTGTTTAAAGGAAGCCTTGCTTATTAAGCCTGAATCCATTTTCGGATGTTTATGTCGTCAGTACTGCTATTTAAAGAGTTTTTAATGTTTAGACATTTTAATATCCGATGACATTTTATTAATGGGATTCAAATCTGATAATTGAGACAAACAGACTCTTCTTTTTGAGAAACACACCTAAGCCATAATACTCCTCCATTATGTTCTAGAGTATGCTCCCTCCATTATACTCTAAGCCTGACGTGGTCTCAAAGAAACCCAACGGAAAATTAAAATTATTATAGTTCTTTTGAACTGAATTTTGTAAAATGATACGTACTTAGCGGTGTCGTTAACTTTGTAAACTACAACTACTCTTTTTTCTTTTGGTAATATGTATATCTGTGTCGATATGGAAGAATAGCTTAAGTAAAAAAATGAATTTTTGAGACATTCTCAATTTTGTCTAATTTTTATCTTTATTTTTTTTACAACAAAACTGTAACTTAGCATATTGGTAACGATATTATGAAACGAAAAATGTAAAAGTTTTAAAGAAATGTTATTAAACAGTGAGCATACAACGCCTTTTATAACTTAAGCGATTTTTTGATACAGAGGATTTGCGTTTTACTGTTCCTTATGTATACTTCAGTTCTTACATTGGAATAATATCTACGTATGTATTTCATAGTTCTAAGTAAACATAAGATGATTTTTAAGATAACTTAAAAATCAATAATACAGTAAAATTATTAAATTTAATTCAATTTAAGCTATATAATTATAAAATGAATAAAAAATGGGAAATACTATATTCACATAACATGTTTGGGGAAATACAGTATCGTTTCAAAAAACTTAAGATAAAACGTAAAAGCGCATAAAATTGACAAAAAGAAAACTTCAATAAAACTCCTAACGCAATAACTCAATTTGCGCTTATGTCGACTTAAGCTACTCTTCCTAAGCGATTTTTCAGAAAACCCAGAAAAAATCGCTACATTTTACCGAATATGAAAAATCTGTCCGATTTTCTCTACGCAACTCAAAAATCAAGTTCATTACATTGGTACTTTTTCTTGCAGTCTTGTTCAATAGAATAGAACTACTTACATTATTAATTAAGATCAGTCGTCCGTTGAGACAAATTTTAATAAAAACTTAATATAAGTAAAGTTAAAAGTAATGACGACAGTACTAAATTAAAACGCCCAGAGAAAGAACACAAAGCTCCTGAAATGGTAAGAATAAATGTTATCCTTTTTGAGGTATATTCTTATAGAAAAATCGCTAAAAAAAAACTTGGATAGAACCATAATGTGGTAATGAATTAATGACAAATGAAAAATGTGGAAACTAAAACATTGCGGAAATATTCAGTTGCGGTGCATTTTTATCAGTACATGTACCGATTTTTTTAATGTACTGATTTATGAATAACATGTAAATAAATGTACTGATTTTTTAATGTTTGTATTTTTTAACTGCTTTTTATCTTAAAATTTTGTAATTCATAAAATTGTATCTAATTTTTTACTTTCTTTGAAACACCTAAGCTCTTATGTCAAAAAGAAAGCCAAACAAAAGAAGCTGACCAAAGCATCCCTATAACAGAATTCGCTTTTGTGTACTAGAGACCTGATGAATGCAAAAAAAAAGCAAATTGTGGATTCATTTTCATATGAACTAGTTCTGTGATTTCACTCATCGTTTGAAATCAGGGTTGCAAAAGTTGGTAAATTGTACTTTTTTGGTACAATTTCACACCCAAAAGTACAATGGTACACTATTTGGTACAATTTATGGAATTTCCCTAATTTATCGTTTAATTGATTTACAGTGGCAACTTATCTTTATTGTCATTTCTTTGTAATTTAATTTTTGATTTTGCCTGCTTATTTTCAAACAACTGCAAACAGGGATGGGAAAGTTGGTACAATTGTAATTTTTTAGCACTATTTGTAAGTCAAAAGTACAATAACACACCAATGACTATTTTAACGCCATTTAAAATTTTCACATTCGTATCAAAATATAACAAAAGCCAATGAAAGAAGAGACTGTTTCAACTGTCTCCAATCTAATCCAGAGGTAGGATTTGCTGAAATCATCAAATTCGTGCTACTACAATTAAAAGGAAGACTAAACAAGTAAAAAGATATTATCATAAATGATGTTCTTAGATTTAGTTCTCATCAACTAATAGTCTTTTGTCCACATTTTAAAATTATGCATTAATTGTTAATTTATTTACAGTACTTAGAACAAATAAGCTTGCAGTGCCTTTTGGTTAAGTTTTTTACATACATATGTATGTACGTAGATATAAAATAAAATTAAAAAAAAATTTTTTTAATTTAGTACAATCGAACTGCAAAAAGTACACTTTTTCATGAAAGTTAGTACAATTTGAAAATCTTATTTCTCTACCCAGTTTGAAATGCGTTAAAATGTATATTTATCTTTAAAACGGTTTTAACCAGTGTTGCCACCAACAGCTTTATGAATTACAAAAAACAGGCATCAAAATCACACATTTGAAAAAAAATTACACACAAAATGCTGTTTTTACAATTTTATATACATTCATTCTATATGTGTATATAGGGTGGGCCATTTAAAAGTTTAAATGTAAAAATTCAATAAAACAAAAACGGCTTGGAATTTTGCCAAATTATTTTGTTGTTGTGAAGAACAGTTGTTCCGGTTAGTAATTATATATTATCTCCTCATATGGCTGCCGCAGCTGGCCTCACAGTACCTCAATCGAAGGAACCAATTTTCCAAAACTTTTTCGAGTGTATCAGGTCGTACTCGGCAATGGCATTACGAATGTTGGCCTTCAAACGCTCAATTGTCTTTGGTTTAACGGCATAAATCTTCTCTTTAACGGCGCTCCACAGAAAATAGTCCAACGGTGTCAAATCGTAGCTTATTGACGGCCAGTCAACGTCACCATATCAGCTAGTTAAATATCCATCAAACGTTTGACGCAATAAATCGATTGTGGCATGAGATGTGTGGCAAGTTGTATCTTCATGTTGAGCCCTAAATACGGCAATTTTGCTTATTAACGTACCCACCAAGATGAAAATGAGCTTCATCCGAAAAGATGACTTTTTTTAATTTTTTGGCAATTTCCGTCCAATTGTCTCTGTTTTGGAAATAAATTTTTAATAAATCCCAACGTTGCTCAAGCGTAAATCGATTCATTTCGTTCAGTGGAGATAATATATTGAATTTTGTGACAGAATAGAATGACATAAGTATTTCAAGATTTTAAATAACCGCTAGTTCATATTTAAACCGCTATATTAAGGTGCGCCTTATTTTTGATAAAGCGAAATTGCACTGTAACTCTCCCAAAAAGTGTTATCCGTCGCTAAAAAAATGTATTGTGGAAAATTTTAGGCAGATTGCATCATGCGAAGGCGTGCACATTCGTCCACAAGCTATCAAAATTTTGTTGTACATAAATTGACCATGAGTGCCGCATTAGTATGGTAAATACGATATCTGCCTACCAACCAGAAGGTCAATTCAATAACAGACTAAACCATCTGAAAAAGAAAAAAAGTTCTTTCAACAGCGGTATCAACTCAACATCAGCTAGTAACTGGTTATGAGTGCTACTTACTATTGAAAGCTTCTTTAATGCATTTACCGATCGGAGCCGGCGTTAAACTGTAGATCATTTTCCATGAGTCTAGAAATAGAAGTCCCCATGTTCCTTCATTGAATGTTAATGGAATCATTATTAAATTGACCATATTTTGAATAATAAAAAAAAACATTTTATAAAAACTGCAAATTTCATCAGAAACCCATAACTCAATTTTTAGAGCTCAATGTATAATCGGACAAAGCACAGTATGAATACTTAAAATACATAATTAAACAATTGGTAATAGTTTACATATCCGTTGTCATCCAGGACAGTCAAAAGCCACAGAATTTTTTTTAACAAATTTTGGCATATTTCCGGCTCTGTGGATTTTCATACTTTTGATGATGTCGCCTTAAGCTGAATTAGGGTGTTAAACTTTTTCTAATAAACTCTCCTAGCCTATCCCTTTTAAAGATTTTTAATTACATTAGGTTCTAGACTCTTTACAGGTGTTTCTGTAAGTTTGGGTCAGGTAAGGATCAACCAAACCTTTATCCGATGTTTGCATGGGTTTGTAGTTTTGGTAGAATGGGAAATTGCTTGCGATACCGCCTTTTTCTGCAATTTGCTCTATATTTTCATTTTGAATATTGAGATAAACAATCTTGTCCATTTTACCATTAAAAAAATGTATGAATTTAAAATACAGTCCCAAACTATCCTTCATGCTTAACAGTAGTTTTATGATTAAATTCGGTTTGGTTTGTGAATCACGAAATTTTGTATGTCTAACTTCATATGACAAAAATTCAAAATAAAGATTAAACAAAACGCTAGAACAAAAAGTGAAATTACACACAATATGTTGCCACCTTGTGTGTAACACTGCTCTTAACACTTCCGTACTCATAACTCTACGGTTTTATTGTGCATGGCTTTTGAAGAGAATTATGACCACACTAAATAAAAAAATCAGTGAATGACTCACACTGCACAATAAATCATTCATTGTATTGATATTTTTTTGTTTGTTTTGTTTTAATATATTTTATTTTACATAGAGGAGAAAGTGGAATAAATGGAAGTAAAAATTTTTTTACTCTCACAAGATTATTGTGCTCTTCGTTTGCAAGAGTGAAACACAAACAACAATATATTTGTATGTGTTTGTATTTGTACAAAAGGCAAAGAAACGAAAAATGATTTTTTAAATAAGTCTATGTTTTTATTAGTGGGTGCATATTTTTTTAATGAATGATTCGTTTTAATTTGCTGTACCCATCTTATTTTAGTGTGTAGTGCATAGTATATATATGCACGTTAAAGTGAATGTAACATTTATTATTGACGTTTTTCTTTTCTTATTAATATTTTTATATAGTGTATGCTGTGTAGAAAATAACTTAAGGGTGCTACATTGAATTCATTGTGGGCAAAAGAAATGAATGCAGTAATGCAGGACTCTAATGTGTACCACACTCTAATGCATAGCCAATGCTACATATAGTTTGTCAATAAAATCTATTTACATAGTGAAAAAATTTGTTTTGACATTTATCATAAAAAATAATAGCTTTTTTGATTAATTTTTTAAACTTTTTTGTTAATTTAAATTCAGCTAGATAACAGCAAAAAAGAAAAGAATAAATAAATTTGAATTCAATAATAAGATAAAAAACAAAATAAACTTTAGAATTTAGATGTCAAGATAATGTTTTTACATACTAGCGTAGTATTAAGAAAAGGCATGAAAATATTGAGTTTCAAGCTTGAGCTTAGAAACGCCTTTTCGGGAAAGAAATAAATTATTGCACACATTCCCATTCTTAAGGAATTACGGGCCCTAATTCGCCTTGATTCTTGAGACTTCTATTGGCAGTTCATCTAAAAAGTGTGCAGTACTATGTGACTGTCACATAAAGAAGCCAAGTTCTTAAGAAGAGAGCCTATTGTGTTGGGCTATTATCATGACAAAACTTGATCTTCGACTTTCTATTAGTAAGAAGCCAAATTTTTAGCACTGTAAATTAAATGTCACATTAATATATCCAGGTATTAATTCGCATCAGTATTGTTCTCATTTAAACAAATTTCTTCTACTTCCTTACTATATATGCACCCCCAAACCATTACCGAAAGTTTTTCAAATTTCACGGTTTGAATTGTCTTTCGATTTTCAACCCTTTTAAGGGTTTCTTCCATACTTTATTAAGCCCATCACTATAAACACTTTTATGGTCTCGTCACAAAATATAATTTGATCCCAGTAGTCGTCAAGCTTTTATCGCTACTCTATCTAAAACAGTCGTTACCGTTTCGCGGGAAACTGTCACGCAACATTCTTCTCTGAAATTACCAGAAAGTGTTCTAGTGAATAACAATGAATTTTTGGTCACTTTTCTTCGTAACACATGATCTGTTTTCTATATATATATATATATATATATATATATATATATATATATATATATATATATATATACATATATATATATATATATATATATATACATATATATATATATATATATATATATATATATATATATATGCACGTTATATATAAACTGTAAAAACATTTTCTTGACAACAAAATTTTGGACTTTCTTTTATTCTATATCTTATTTCCTTATCCCAAATATCATTTTTATGTTCTTTTGCTGTTATTTCTTAGTTAAAAAATATTCAAAAAATAAGTCAAAAAATCCGTTTTTTAATAATAAAAGTTAAAAAGAAAATTGCTTCACTATGTAAAAATTTTTTTGACAAACTGTATATATGTTAGGCCAGAGTGTGTCATCAAGTCATTTAAACCCTTAATTACTGATCAAAATCTGCATCATGTTTAGTTTGTGAAAGAATAAAATGTTCCAGAATTATGACAAATGTTTTGCTAAGTATTCTATAAAAGTATTCTGTATTGCTGCGTAAATTACACAGAAAACACTATAGTTAACTTTAAATGCAAAAAGGTGTTCTATGGAGGCAAAAAAAGGAAATGAGATTTATCGACGAAACAAATATCAAATATTACCTTTTAAATACCTGAAACCAGCTACAAATGTTGATGACAATTTAAAAAAGTTTGACGAGCTTAACAGTAAAAATGAGTACAAAAATTTTAAAATAACGTTACCAACACTTTACACTTGCCAAAGTGCAAACGTTGCTGATTTTGTTTAAACCCGTTTTTTTTTGGATGACCGTCAGTAGTTAGTTGGTATATATAGTGGACCGGAATGCTGTACCAACACGTTTGCACAGCTTAACTCTAGTAATGAAAAGATTTATGATCATTACTTATAGACTCTAGGGAGATCGATTATTCGACTTTTTCAAAAATCGGTTTTCGGTTTTTTGGTTAATAACAATTCAAATAACCGGTTAAGCGGTTTTTTTATTTAAATAAAATTGTTCTTAATTCTTGAGGCGCAGAGTTGGACCACGTCGTTTTAAAAATAAGCAGAACGTGACGCAGAGCTTTAAATTAAAGTGGCAATAAATACTAACAATAATTCTAGCAAATATCATTAAAACTATGCCAAAATGGTGTGCGGAGGCCACAAAAAATAAAGGTTTTTACAAAAAGTACTGAAAGTTGTTTAAGTTTCGAGCAGCTACTCAAGAAGCCAATTTCGTTTTTGTTGTTGTATTACTTGGTAGAGAAGGGAATTAAAGGTTTGTTATTATAGTTATAATTCAGGTACCTAAGATAAGAAGAATTAAATGTTTTACTTTGAGTAAATCTATTAGAAATATACGAGTCCTTAATTGCCACGACAAGAAAAGTTGCTTAGATTTCGAACAGCACTGTATGTAAATTCAATAGTGTGTCACTGTATCACTGTGGTATGTTAGGTGAGACAACCAAGAAATCTTCGGTCCAATCCCAGGCCACACCTTCTGACAATTTTCAGCAGCTATATCACCTCACAACATTACTGGCGACTGGATATGTGTATTTACGCTGTGAAAAACTACACTAAATAATATATCTGCCGTTCGGAGACGGCGTTTGTGGGTCGCTTTCAATGCGTCTAGTTGATCATTCTTCATACATAAAAATCAATATTTACTTATCGAAGATGAAAAGAAGTTATTGTTGTTCAAGTGTGCATATCTTTTTCGATATTTGCACTAACAAAACCATGCAAACGTATAAAAATTATACTTATTTAAATTAACCGGTTATTCGTGTTATACCAACCGGTTTATTCGGTATTCGAAAAATGAAGATTTTGGAAAACGTATTCGACTAAATCAAAAAAAAAACACTTTAAAACCGGTCGAATAATAACCGTCCGATCTCCCTAATAGATTCATAAAAATTTGTTTCTTTCAAAGGATTGTCAGTCTCTTTTTGAGTAAGAAAACAAGTAGTTTATTCAGTTTTTTGCACAATATAAGTGCTGTTATACTTTATGTAGCATGTAAAAATTAAAAGATGATGAGTTAATTGTTGTTAGCGTGCACCAGATTCGCAAGCGGCTTCGGGACAAATTACTGCAACGAGAGCTTTTATAGACCTATTTTACTTTAACTTCAATAGTATTATAAGTTCATATATATATTAAAAAACTTATAAAGAAAAAGAATAATAATATTCAAAAACCGAGTGTTTTCAATTTAGATTTCGACATTGAGTTTAATGTTTTTAAATTGGAGAAGTGAACTGTAAACACAAAATTTAAAATTTTGTAAAGAATTTTTATTTTTTTAAGACTGAAAATTATTAATATTATTGTAAGATCGCCATAAATTTGCTGCACTTTTTCGATAATTTAAATAATAATAAACACGTTGTTTTGTTTTTGTTGGTCGTTTTAAAATTAATTTTGCTTTCAACAAAATGTGTACTGATCTTTTACCAAATGTACTGATTTTTTTTTTTTTTTTTTTTGTTGCTAAGTACCAATTTCTCCGATTTCAAATCTGGCAACCCTATGTTTAGCCCACTCAATCTATAAAAGAAAACACTTATGTAACTGGAGTAAATGCAATTAAATCAATAGAGAAACACATATATTTTATTTATTTTTTATTATTTTTTTTTATATTTTTGACTTTTGTTTTTAATACAATTTGTTGGTTGGTCTAATATTTATTAATAATAGTTCATACAAAAATGATGATTAATTTGAAATTTGTTATCCTAGGCAATTTATTATTAATATTATATTATTTTAATAATACAATTTGTTGTGGTTGTTGTAGGTTTTTTTTTGCTTAACGAATAGTTTTTAAATTTTTTGTTTAGATTTCACAGTTTAATTAAAGAAGGAAGTATAATTAAAAAAAATTAAATCATTAATAATAAATTGCAAATTAAACAGTAGAGAGAAGATAAAAAAAAAACTTAACATATAAGTACACAATAATAATAATAATATGCAATAAAAATATTGATAATACATATTTTAATTATAATAATAATAGTAGAAAGTTCATAATATTAATACAAAAAAATAATAATTATTATTGAAAATTATTTTGAACGCACTTTCAACGATTTATCAACAATCGTTTTGAATATTTTTACATATTCGAAAATAATTAAAATAAAATTTAATTTTAATTTTTTTACTTTTATTTTATTGATTGCGTGTATATATGTGTGTTTGTTTTTGTTATTGTTATATTGTTGTAATAATTAAATGATATTTCTTTGTATTTTTGCTTTTATAGGTTGGTTGTATTCGCGACCACATTATTATAAATACTTCTTTTGTTTTGTTTTTTATATTAAATTTATTTTTTTGTTTTGTTATTCTAAAATGAGGAGGAGAAGTTATATATGTTTTTTGATAAACTTAAAGACTAAAAGAGATATTCATTTCGTATGATTATTGTTATTATTATTAATATTTTTTTGTACAATATATGTATATTTTGTTTTTGTCAAATGTGTTAAAAAAATTTATAATTTTTTCTCTTTTTGTATTAAATTTGAAATTTGATATTAAGACGTTTTCATATATCGCAGTTTTCCTCATTTGTTATGTTTTGAATTTCTTTTTAATTGTTTTTCTTTTTTTAAAAAAAGTTCATAATTGTTAATTGATTATAATTTTCAGTTATTTTGTTTAAGGGTCCTAAACATTAAGCCAGTAATGCAGCCTTGAGTTGAGTTTTGAATTTGTTTTTTCTTAGATGTATAAAAATTTTGTAATTTTGTAATTTTGAATTTTGTTTTCCTTATCTCACTTAAAATTTAAAATGGATGTGTTTTGAATTTGTTTGTATTTTCTCTACATCTTTGTGTATTTTTCTTTTTATTATAATTATTTTGTATTTGATTTCTTAACCTAAGCAACTTAATCAGTATCACATTTTTATGAGTTGGAGATCTTGGCAAATACTTTATTTCGTTTTATGAAATTTTGTTTTATAATTTTTTAATAATAAAAAAAAGTTATTTTAAGTTTTCTTTTTTTCAATTTTTGTTTCAAATAGTATAAGCCCTGCCATTTTTTTAAAAAATATAATACTTATACCACAAAAAAAGGAAAAATTAAAAAAATTAATTTTTACTTTAAAACCAATTAAAAATCTTGTTTCTTAATTTGAAACAAAGCTATTATTTAAAGAAATAATTGTGTAAAAAAATAATAAATAATTTATTAAAACCTAATTTGAACAAATGTATCAATGAGATTTGTTAAAAGCCTAAAACACTAAAAAATGTAATAAAAATGATATTCATTTCTTGAGAGGTTTTTTCTTTATGTTTTTGTTTTCTTTTCTTTTAACGAAAAGAAATTTAAATATTTTCTTTTATTTAAAAACAGGTTGGTTATCAAAGTGGGTTATGTTGAGTTTTTGTTTTTCATAAAACTTTTTCTTTGTCTTTCAATAGACATTATAAAAGTCGAAATCTAAAAAGGTGGGTGGTTCTTTACTTTTATATATATTTATTTATATATATTTTTTTGTGATTTTTAATTTTTTTTATTTGATTTGGTCTTAAACTTAATTTGTTTTTTTTTGTTTTTGTTTTTTTTTTTTTTTTTTGTAAGAAAGTGTGTATCTTTAATGATATTTTTATTTTGCCAACCATATTTTTCTTGTAATTTTGTCAAAAACAGAAAAGTTTAATTTTTAATATACTCGTATATATATATTTTTCGTTTAACACATACTTTTAGAATATGGCCTATGTTTGGTGATATTAAACTCTGGACTTATGGTTATAGTACGCGATAAATTTTTCATAAATTGTGGCAATAATGCAGTCCAGCCGCGATGATCCTGGCTAAGTGTTATATAGATTTCATAGCCAGTATTGCCAGAGCGTTGATTGTTCAAGACCAAAGTTGCTATGCGTCTGGAATTGTTGGGTTCGTCTTCAAATTCGATATAGATGGTACAATCGCGTAAGCCATTGGCTTCATCACGAGCTAAACGTAAAATTTCCAACGCTATGCGTGGCGTGAGATCACAGGGTAGCGATACTTCAGTACAGGCCAAATGTCGTGATTTGGCTGCACGTAACTCGTCTAATAAACGCAATGATAATTCTTGGACAGCTTGGGATTGTAAGGATTTAGCGTTTATTGTTTTAGACAATGCTACTGCACTTGCTGTTGTTGATGTTGTTGCATTTGTATTTGTTTTTGTTGTTGTTGTATCACAGTTTAATTTGTTTGAGGAGCTGGAGGTGTATTTTGTATTGTTTAGTGTTTTAAGATTTTGTTGTTTCCGTTGATGATGATGATGCTGATGGTGTGGATGATTAATGTGATGATGTGGTTTGAACGGAGTATTTGTAAATTTATACGACGGCTGTGATTTCAATGGGCCGCCATTCGAGGGTGTCGATAATGTAAGTTGACTCTTCCAATCTGTAAAAAAAAAGAAATTTAATTTTAAAAAAATTATTAAATTTAAACAAATTTAAGTTTAATTATAATGTAAATTTAATTTTTTTTTTTTACACAACCTTAAAAAAAATTGCTAGTTTTGAAAATATCGATACTTGAATTCTTTTTTTAAATCATTTTATTGATTAGAACTATAAAACACTTTTAAAAACATTACTATGTATGTATTTAAAAACAAAAAAATATTTTCAGAATAAAAAACTTTATAAGTTCAAAGAGATTTGTTCAAAATCCTAAATTAAATGTTTAGTTTTATGGTAAAATGTTCAAATACTAATGCCAACTAAAAAAAAAAAATTAAGAAAATTTACTAAAAAACATTAAGTGCTTTGCAGATCACTAGGGTGATGCAATGCGTTATTAATATGAAAATTGTTTTTAAAACAAATTGTATAGAAATAAAGTAAAGCATCACCTAAGTGATTTTTAATATAAAATAAGGACCCAAAATTACTGAAAATTTTAATATATACATATGAGTATTCCTTTTTCAAATTTTCCGGAAATCAAGAATTATGGCATTTTATTTTTACGAAATATTAGTTATCAAGAGGAAGGATATCACAAGATAAACACAAAGGAAAAAGAGAAATCAATAGAACATATATAGAATTTATTGCATTGACAACTTTCATTTTAAATACTTCAAAGTGGTTCAGAGAACTTCATTTTCGTTTTAAATTATAAAAAAAAAAAATTTTTTCAGTCTTATTTTATTTTCCAATATGCAGGAAAATTTGAAATTATCTTAAAATAATATTTAAAAAAACGTATAAATTTATATTTTTTAAATTAAACAATTCTTTATTACATATTACACTTTTCAGGACTTCCAAAAAGAACGATTTGGAAACACTTTAGAAGAGTACTAATTTAGAATATCAATAATATTTAAAATAATATTCATATTAATTTAGATTTTCATCTCGTATTTGAAGAGGATAAATCCATTTAGACTTTAGTAAAATTTAAAACTTTTGCGATAAAATTTTTTTCTCTCTTAACAGGAAAAGGAACTCAAGAGTAAAATATAACCAATTTGAAAAATCACTCAATTGACTGGAACTGAGCAAGTCTACAAAAACTGAGCACTGAGAAAAACCAAACGAGTTACAATTATCTGAGTATTTAGTTGTATAGCTTGTTTTAAATAAGAGGAGCCGGTTTGGCTAGCTTTAAAAAACTCACACAAATTCATACAAAAGTGCATGTACGTGAGTAAATAGAAGCTGGTGTATGTGCTTGTAGGGAAGATGAAAATTGGGAAAAAAAAAACAAAAATAAAGCCAAGTGGGAAATCTTGTTTCCAGCTGATAGCACAGCTGGAAATCAGTTGTTTTTTGTATACCAATTGGCCAAAATAGACACACACCACAAATACGACAACGATGACAACAACAAAACATTGTCGTTGACGAGCTTAAGAAACATTAAACACACACATACACCACCACCATTTAGGACATTCAAAATCAAGTGTATCTCTCTGTGTGTATAGAGCAGCTGTATGAAGTAGGTGTGCAAAATATACATAAACTTTAACTGGTTAGCTATGTATTGACTTTCTTGTTTCCTCATTTGTTTCCCTTAAGGAAACCCTTAATGTAAAAGGAAGTAACAGAAGGTTACCCTAAGGAAACTTTTGAGATATTGATTTTCTTGTATTTTTAAGGACATTTTTATATTGTTTGTTTTTAATGTTTCTGTTAAATGGATATTTACCTGTAGCTAGAGCGTAATGAGCTGGATATTGATTTTGTACAGATAACACCTCCATTTTCATTTAGTCAAATTAAAACAATTATTAATTAATATGTTAATTATAACGATTGATAATGCTTTTAATTAGTATTAAAAAAAAAAACGTAAAGCAAGAAGTAGTATTTTTAAAATTACAAAATATCACAATTGATTTGGGGAAAATAATTTTCTTTCCTCCGTCCCTCTCTCTATTTTTTGTTAATCGCTGTCTTCGTCGTTATACGGCACTTTTTAACAAAATGAAATTTAAAATTTAATTTTATTTATTGCAATTTCATTCTTTTTTCGATATTCCTCTCCTTAGGCTCTCATTGATTTTTAACACTTTCTTTTCTTGACATACTCGGCGGTTTTAGCACTTTTCCATTGGATATTATTTATTTTATTTGTGGCTTTTCTTTATATATGAGGTAAGGAAATTTTAACGTTATTATAATTTTTAAATTATTTAAGAATAGAATAGAAAAATTTAGTGAAACAAATACAATTTTAAGAAAAACAAACAATTAAACAAAATTTCTGCTGTTGCTGTTTTTGATTTTTTTGTTTTCTTTTTGGTCGGTCTTAATTGGTTAATAACAATAATTTTATTGTTTTTTCTTTTTGCCTTTTAATTTAGTGAATTTGTTAAGGCTAAAAAAATTAAATTTTGTTGTTTTTGTTATTAATTTAAAGAAGAATTGTGTTGCCAACAGCAGTGCTACGAAGCTACTATTCCGGCCGGTTAGTTGCTGCAGCCTTTTATAGCTCTTGCCAGTCCTGTATCAGAGCAAACAAACTGACTCACTCGCTGGTATACAGGTCGTATGGGATTTGTTCTATGTACATATAATGTACACTCTCACAGTTACATTTACACTCATTTATCCACCTCACACTTCGTTTTTATCATCATAACAACATACACCACCCCATGCATAGCACAACAATTACACAGATTTTGCTTTAGTCAAGCTACTCATTGAGCTCAATTGTCAATTTCTAACCAACAACACACACACACAAAAGTACTTTAAAGCCAAAACAGTGGAATAGATAGAGATAGAAAACGAGAGAGAGAGCGAGAGTAAAAGCAAAAGAGTGAGAGTGAAAAAAAAGAGAGCCACAATAATTGTAGTAATGATTTTTATTTCTTTTTTCATATCTTTTGTATGTGTAAGAGGCCTGTATTGTGCGCACCACCATCTCAATCATCCCATCAGCAAAAAAAGTAACCAAAGTAATCACCCATCCATACTCGTACTCTTTGTGTACAAATTAAGTTGGGATGATGCTAAAGGAATGCATTCGTTTTGACTAAAACTAAAAATCTCCTCATAACATCAGGTGTTTTTCTAATATATTTTCCAGACGATAAGCACAAATCGGTTAAAGAAAAAACTTCTACGAAACAATAAAAAGATTAAACAACACTCAACACCCGTCGTCAATAAGATAATACTATTATAGCCTTAATTGGATAATAAGATTTTAAAATTTCTCTTTATAGGCAATCTCCGTGTATAGGAAAAATTCCGTACAATACAATATATCATATTCATGTTTGTTTGGCTTTAAAAGAAAAATGGTGTTTTATACATTAATATACTCAATAAAATGATCAATAATTATTTATAAATAAAAATACAATAGATATATTAAAACTGAATATTAAATTGAGGTGTTCGGCTATAAAATGTACGTATAATAACAAAACGTTGTAAAATAATTTTCTTTTTTTTTCTTATTAACTTTTTAAGATATAGATAGAGTTGCGTATATGCAACGTCCACTTTAACTACATCTCATGCTTAAACCGTTTAACTTTTTCTTACAAATTTATGCTGATATTTAAATTTTGTTTCAAAATCTAACTGACGTATTACACGTTTTTTTAATAAAATAATGGTAAGTATTAAAAGTATTTTAAAACATTAACTTTTTTACAAATAGCTAAACAAAAATTAAAAAAAATTTAATCGGATTCTTTAACCAAAGTGAAGTCTGGAGGGATAACAAAATGATGTGTGGGTATATGGGGATAGATTGGGTAGGCAAATGCGTTAAGTTTTTGGGACAAATGGAAGAATACAGTACACGTCGATATTTGCACCAAAATTTCTATGATAGTTTTGAAATTTGGGGCAAAAGTGTTTCTGACATCATCTTCCAAACATGGTCTTTCTGCAAACAATATCTTTAGGGCAATTTACTATTACAACAATTTACAATAACAAAAATGTACCGAAAAAATATTGACATACTGTGTATTTAATTTTAATTACCACTAATAAAGTAATTGCAATATATCAATGATATGAATCTTGGTGATTTTGGATGGTTCAATCATCTTTTCTATTTTTTTTTCTATTTATATATATATATATATATATATATATATATATATATATATATATATATATATATATATATATATCAATCATCTTTTCTATTACATTGATATTGTATTTCATCAAAACTCTAAATTTATATATATATATATATATATATATAAATATATATATATATATATATATATATATATATAAATATATATATATATATATATATATATATATATATATATATATATATAAAATATATATATATATATATATATATATATATATAAATATATATATATATATATATATATATATATATATATATGTTTTATATTAATATGGGTGTAATAATTTAGTTTCAATAAATAACTATTAACTTATTTAACAATTTCAAACAAATTTTCTACATTGTTCTTTTTCCAATTTTAATTAAAATTTCATACAATAGGTTAGGTACGTCAAATGTTAATAATAATTCGATATTTCTTTAACGGTTTTGTGTGAAATTGTCATCATTTGAAGAATTTTTAAGCATACATAGTATTAGGTTAGCATAAGCACAGAATCAGGCGGCTACTTATGTACTCAGCCTGTTGAACGCTTCTACAGCAAATTTTCAAAAATGGAATTTATCTTTAGAGCAGATTTTAGGTAAGCTGTACCCCTTCAATTTGGTCTTAACATAAAGAGAGCTTAAAATATTTGTAAGTTTTATTTATCTTTACATATATGTCATTCTTAGACATTGTAAAGAGACTACTGGCACATTACCGAACACTTACCCCACGTATTTTCAATTAATAAATTCTTTTAATTCTCAACCTTTTATATGGTATTGTTTTATTGTATTGTAATATGTGTTGTTGTGGTTATTATTATTATTTTTGTTTTTCTTTTCATACATATAAATTTTCTTTTCACGAAGAGTAACCGTGTGTAACATTTCGGTTATTTATTTTCAGTGCTACTCCGAGTTGTTTTTACTCTTCATGTACATACATATGTAATCATATGTATGTTTGTATGTAACTGGATATATAAATGTATTAGCTGGAACCCGGCGTGCTGCGCTACATATATATACATATTTATATATATATATATATATATATATATATATATATATATATATATATTTATACATATAGCTACATATATATATGTATATAGCTTCTATCCGGTGTGCTTTGTTCAATACGCGTTTATCCAACCTCTCGCGCTTTATGCTGCTGTGGATAGATAGCGTAGTTTTAGTTGCTTTTTTGTACAATATTTAGTTTTTCTGGGAGATATCACGCCTACTTATTCTATTCGCCCACTTTTAACGGATGATTTGTGTTGATTATGAAATCACTTAAAATAGACAAGAATCAATGATTATTTTGTTTGGGAGATACCATGCCCACTTATCCGATTCCGTCACTTTTTGACCGATTATTTGTATAACTATGAAGCTATTTGGACTTAATTTACAGACTTACTGTTACCTTTTTGAAGATATGGACAAATAAATATTTACTTTTTAAGGGCGTGGCACCGCCCAGTCAGTATTTTTAAGATTTATATGCCCTATAGTTCTATTCAGGTATACCGAGAGATACAGTAAAAATTTCAAGTTAGTTTGTTCAGCCGTTTATAGACAGTATAAGTCACAAGCAAACATACATACATACCAACACATATTCATTTTTATATATAAGATGTATAGAACGATGAATGTTTTTGTTTTCTTATTGTGCTCGTTTTGTTTGTTTTTCATAATTTTTTTTCTTCTTATTTGTTTTTGTATTTTCCTCCACTTCTACATTCACCTTATTGCACATTCGGATCATACATACATACATGCATACATATGTATTTACACGAACTCTTGGTTGTGTTTTTGTCTGAATACTGAGTATATTCTAGCTGTGTTCTCTTATATACTTACTCTGTATTCGGTAAGCACCCCTCTGATCAAAATGCTCAAAAGTTGTGTTGTGGATGATGCAAAAGTAAATAACACAAAACATATGTTTTCTTTATGGATTTTTCAGTTAGAGGTATATACTTATCAGCTGTTTTGTTTTATATTTGTTTTATTTTATTTTTTGTGCCTATTGTTGTTTTTGCTTTCTGCATTTCTCCTACAAAACTATAACAACAACAATAACAAAGATTGCGGCAGTAATAACGAATACATATGTATATTGATGCTTACATACATATACATACATAAGTATACAGAACCAGGCCTCTTCTTTATCGAGTTGTGTCGTTTTTTTGTTTTATTTCCTTTTATTTGTAAGAGTACCTCTCCTCCTCTTAGGCTGCTCACCATTTAACAATACAATTTTTTGGTTTTTATGCTTAAATTAAGGTCTCTTTTTATGTTTTTCTTGGTTATTATCACCTATACACACATACATACATAGAAATAAAAACTAGTTATGGTGGTATACGAATATTGTACGGATGCTTGTAAGAACCTAAATCAGCAATCCGTTTGTCAACGGTTGTAATCAAAGTATGTATGGATGCGTATGTTAGTGGGTATAAGTTAAAATTTTTAAAATAATTTAATAAAATACGTATGCATGTATGTACCGTACCAGGGTATATTCCAAATGAAATGAAACTAAGATACATACATACATATGTAAGTATATGTATATGGAGGTACTTAAGTTTCCCTTATTTCATTTACCACATTGTCAATTTTGTTGAAAATCAGTCTATTGTGTGGTGTTGAGAATTGTATGGTCGAGCTTGACCGATTAAAATTTTCTTACTTGTTTTAATTTTGTTCTGCTGGTGTAGAAAGAAGGTTGCTTTGTAAATTTATCTTGCCTGAGAAATCATGTTTGTACGTGTCGTGTCTTGTTTTATTTTGTTTGTTTTTTGTGAGTGTATCGTTTAAATTCATTGTTTATTTTTATTTTGTTGTCTTTATATTTTTTCTTTTGTATCTCTTTTTGTTGTTTCTTGTTTGTTCTCTCTTGCTCTCAATGCATTTCAGTTTTATTTCTTGCCAATTAAGCCTTCCTAAGGGAATTTAAATGCAATTTTATATCTAACTTTTGTCTTAAATGTCTTCGTTTTAAATTGCTACTGGCTTTAGATAAAAACATTAGTATGAACATACGTACATACAGATGTACATGTGTACATATATGCATACATTACAACATACATACAGTGATGGCCAAAACTAAAACATCCAAAATCAATCACTTACTTAATGCAATAAAATATTTTAATTTTTGAGGAAATTTGTAATTTTTTCTTCACAGTGTTATAGATATTATTATAATCTACATATTCCAAACAAAAAATATTCATCTTCAATGAACTACGTGAAAATTTTTTTACTTTTCTCAAATTAAAGCATGTTTTATCTGGTCAAAACTAAAACAACATTATTATAACATTAATGTTTACAAAAAACAATAATTGTTTTTACCGTTATATTTTGCATATTTTGCTTTATGGTCTTATTTGACATTTCAAAAAACATTTTTATTAGAGTTTACTTACAACATCACGTGAAAAACTTTCGATTTAGATTAGTTTTAATATAAATTATGGAAAATGGCTAGAAACAAACTCTACTTATCTTAAAGAGCAAATTATGAGTGACTATGGAAATGGGTTGTCCCAAAAACAAATTTCCGAAAAGTTTTCAATATGTAAATTAGTGATCAGTGATCAGAATAATATGTCGATTTCGAACAACTGGGTCAGTAGTAATAGTACATTCTGGAGGTAGGCCGAGGAAAATTTCACATCGTACAGATAAAAAAATAATTCGATCCGTGAAATAAAAAATAAGCCTTTTGTCACATCAACTGAATTAGTGAGAGATTTGTAGTACTGTAAGAAGACGAGCTGTAGAAGCAGGTTTAAATGCTCGCAAACCATCAAAGAAACCATTTATTTCCCACAAAAATCGCAGAGCCAGGTTAGCTTTTGCAAAGGCCCATATTGGTTGGAGTCCTGTGCAGTGGAGAGGCATATTGTTCTCGGATGAGTCCAAATTCAACATAGAAGGTTCAGACATGAAGGACTTCATTGTAAGGAGACCAAAAAATGAATGCCTTAAACCGCAATATTTTAAAGGAACGGTAAAACATGGTGGATGCTCAATAATGGTATGGGGCTGTTTTTCATACGATGGAGTTGGACCAATTTACCAAATTACTGAAAATGGAACGATTTGCTTACAAAAATCTGTTGGAAAACGTAATGCTGCCATACGCAGAAGAAAACTGGTCACTGGTTTGGGTTTTCCAACATGGCAATGACCCAAAACATGCTTCAAAATCTGTTAAAGAATGGTTGAGTCAATCAAAAGTACTCGCAAGTGTTCTCGGGTGGCCAGCTCAATCGCCAGACCTTAACCCTATTGAAAACCTCTGGAGCATCGTTGACTGCAAAATAAAAAGGGATTTATGGAAAATAAACACACCATTCTTAATCGTATCCAGAGGCTAATTGATTCAATGCCCCGTAGAGGTGCTGCCGTCATTAAAAATAAGCGTTACGCTATTCACTATTAATTTAATTTTTAAGTTTTGTTACTGAAATACATAAGTTGCTTTAGTTTTGACCACTAGAATTTTATGGTTATTTCGTTATTTTGAAAAAAAAAGGAAATATTTTCAGCAAATGGATTATAATTTTTTTGCTTTAGTTTTGGCCACCAGTGTGTATACATACATATATACTCGTATATATAGAATGAATAATATATTTTTTATGCCATAGAAATTTTACAAACATATATGTATATGTATATGTATGTGTGTATGTATTTACAATTTATACATATAGTATCATATGTACATATATATATATGTAGCACATGTTTGTTTGTTTATCAAATACATATGAATGCATGTACGAGTATTTACATACAAACATATGCTTTGTGTTAAGCATATGTAGTCAATAATGTTTTATCCAAAATTCGGTTAAAGAGCTAATTACACATTTAAAAACTCTTATAATAGTAACAAATCAATAACTTTTCTTTATTACTAAATAGGTAGGTAGTAGGTATACCGTTTGAATTCAATAAAACTTAAGTTGTATTTATATATATGCGTTTTGAAATAGCATTAACAAACATCAATATGTAGATACTGTATAAATGTACATACATATGCTCACATAGGTTAGTTCTTAATTCATTCGCAATTTTAAAAAGGTTAAAACGTAACATTGGCGTTAGAAATGGGATTAAGTATATAAAATAATATAATAGAAAATGAAATAAATAAAAATAAAATAATTAAAAATAAAATCAAAGAAATAAAACGGGATAAAATGAAATTCCAAGAAATAAAGGTGGATAGGCTCAAACGAGAATTAAATAAATTAGAGCTTTCAACAACCAGTAATAAAACCGAATTACAAAAACGCCTGTAAGAAGAATTTCAGAGACGCGGTATAGCCATCGATACTCACGAATTTGATGATTAGAATGATCCTGAGATAAGTGCCACTACAAGAATAACTAGTATAGAAGTTAATTCGCTGCTGGCTGCTATGATGGAAAAAAAGCAGCTTCAGAGCAAAATGTTTTTGGCTGAAGTGCAAGGATCTTCTAGATCTGTTAATGAAAAGCTTATGCAAAAAACTAATGTTGTGGCTGAGCCACAAGAAACGTCTAGAGCTGATAACTAGAGTTTTCTGGAAAACGAAATTTGAGAAAACTACTAATGAGCTACTAGAAACCTGTAGAGCCGAAATACTAGAAACTTCTAAAGCGACAACAGAGTAGCTGCAGGAAATATATGAGATGGTCAGCAGAAGAGTACCTGGCGTCGAGGAAAAAGTGTTAAATTTAGAGAAGACAGTTGACGAAAAACGAAAAATCAACAGTCTCCAGTACCAAAAACAAGAACCAGTGTGTATTATACCAGAAGTTTCCAGCAGAACAAAAACACCTTGCTTTGATGGTAGCTTACCCGTGTTTAAATTTCAGTTCGATGCTGTTGCCATCAGAAACGGATGAGACGGTGAAGAGAAGGCCCTGGAATTCATTTTAGCCTTAAGAGGTGTTGCAGCGAAAGTTCTAGAAACCATACCAGCCAGCTGGAGAAACAACTACAGCGAATAAATGGCATAAATATGGCGACGAGCATAAACGAGAGCTGTATCGTATGGAATTAAGGTGCCGAACTTAAAAGGCTAATTAATCATTACAAGCCTTTGCAATCGAGGTCAAGAGGTTGGTGCAGCTTAGTTATCCGGCGGATACCCACACACTAGTAGAGAAAATTAAGTAAGTACATAAAGCATACAGCATGAAGACTGTAAATACCAAAGAAGACTTCATTACAGCTATCAAAGAGATGGTAGAACGACTTTTGGCCGAAAAAGAGCAAATGGCAGAAATGTGGTGGCATAACTGTGGCAAGAGCGGACATTTTCAAAGCTATTATTGTAAGGCACCGCTAAGAAGTACAAGATTTGCGTCACAAATGGAAAAACACTAGTTATAGAAAACCCGAAACATTTGGTGACAAACGCCTTACCGATAGAGGGGAGCCGCATAATATGAGCTAACCCATACACAACAGAGTACAAGTAAATGAACGCCGTAATGTAAATGAGGTTGATCATAATGGAAATGGGCATCATAGAGGCTGTGACTTGAAAAGATTGCCACGTAACAGTGAAGCTTGTTACAAAAGTGGAAATAATGTAAGATGGCCGCTGATAAAACAGGTTAATGAGGACTGGTCAACGGCTCAAGGAAAAGACCCTGTACTAACAAGGATAATAGCGGCTAAAGAAAAAGACAAACGGCCTACTAGTAAAGAGACATCAGCAGATAGCCCTATAATAAACGCTCGTTGGGCTCAATGGGATAGTTTAAAGACGATAGATGGGTGCTTATACCGAAGCTGGGAAAGTGCAGACGGAAATACGACTTCCAATCTAATAGTGGTTCCTTCCTCAAAAATGAATGAAGTTTTGAATCAGTCTCATAAGGAACAAGACGGAGGGCATCTCAGCATTATTATTGGGTTGGATGCCAGCAAGCCGCCGCTGGATGGATAGCGAACTGCACTAAATGTATTGCGGCTACAGATACAGTCAGAGTCAGCTACAGCAATACGGATTGAGAGCACCAGTCGGGAAAGTAAAATGACTTCTTACTGTCAGTAGCGCCAAGAAAAATAAAATTTCCAAAGAACTGAATTTAGGCAAATATAATCGTGCAACGGATACGGAGGGCTTCCACGAGGAACAACTGGTTCTACTCTATGACCCACAGCGGAAGAAATGGTTATCTATCAAGCTTCAAACTAATTTGGATGTATCTCATAAGGTAGTCAAAAGGTTAAGCGATGTTGTATACAGAATACAGAAGAGCAATAGCCCAAGTTCAAAAATAAAAGTGGTACATCTAGAGCGACTGGCGAGCCATGGGAAGAATGATTATGGGCATATTCAGGACGAACAAATGGTAGGCAGTGTTACGAAAATAAAAATTCCTAAATTGTGGTATATTGGTAGTTATGTGTCACCATGTCAATGCCGTGCTTATTTGCGTATTTGGCAGCACAGCTAAACCGACCACCTTTACGTTACATTTGAACTAACTGATCTAAAAATAGAAGATATGAGACATTTCTGGAACTTTCCAAACTGTATATAAAGTGGCTGCCTTACCTACACATCAGTTAGTTATCCTTTTGCTGTCGTAAGATAAAGACGTATTTAAGCGGAAATAAACGTGTTGTATAAGCGAAGCTCAGTTGGCTGTATTAATGTTTGTTAGTTTGTTTGTGCTTTATGGCCAGCTAAACTGCTAAAGCGAGTTTCTTTAAATCTCTACAGTATCTCTCTATATGTCCGGCGGGAACTAAAGGCTAAATATATGTTTAAAATTTCAACTTGGCGATGCCACGCTCATAAAAACTGTATATTTATTTGTCTACACCTTCAAAATGGTAACAGACGGATTCTCCAAATTTGGCTCATTTTTAGTCAATACAAATCATCAGACAAAAAGTGGACGGAATTAGACAAGTGGGCATGGTACTTCCCATACAAACTAAATATTGATTTCTGTGTATTTTGAGAACATATAAAACTTTTAATTTCGGTCTAAAGGACTTTGCGGTCAATAAAAATCACAGTGGGCAGAATTAGACAAGTGGGCGTGATACCTCCCATACGAACTAATTATTGATTTCTGGATATCTTGTAAACGGTTAAAGCAAAAGCTTTCGAAATTGGTTACAACAAAAGTTTCAGAATTCGGTCTAAATGACTTCATAGTTAATACAAATCATCGGACAAAAATGAGCGGAATTGGACAAGTGATCCAATACAAAGCAAATATTAATTTTTGTATATCTTGAGAATGGCAAAAGTAAAAGTTTCTAAATCAAGTTCAAGCAACGTCACCTATCACTCAGTATCTGTGCTAATTTCTATAAGTGCGCGTACCACCTTCCATTAATACTACATATTGAATTTTGTGCATATGGAGAACGATAACCATTAAAGCTTCATTATCTATGCACATCAACCAAAACCGGGAGTTGCAGAAATCGCACTGTATAAAATGTGTCTATACACGTATCTTATATATAAATATTGAAGCCTGTACGCAGCTAAAAATCAGAACCTAGAGTGTCTTTCTGGCAAGAACAAATGACTGGATTTTGACCGGAAGTGAACAAAAGCGTAATAATATAACTAAGATAGCATTTAAGATAATATTTATTCTGGTGGTAGCGAAGCACGCTGGGTTTTGCAAATATATGTATATATAAATAAGTTGCCATTGTTCGTCACCTTATAATTCCAGAACCACTAAACCGATTTACAAATCAATGTATGCCTTGAAAAGGTGTACTATCACCGATGGTTTCTAAACTTAGCCCAAATAACTTTGTAGTCAAAAAAGTCACCAGTCAAAAATTGTGCGGAAGTAAATATTGATTTTTGTATATATATCTTTGGAACGGTAATATTAGTAGGTTATGAACCTGGTCCAAATAACTTCGCAGTCAACACACATCATCAATCGAAATATGGGCGGTAAATAATGATTTTTGTATATCTGGATAATGGTTCGAATGGCTGTTTCTGAACTTGGTCTAAATGATTTGGTAGCCAATACAAATAATGAGTTTTAATGAATTCCTTTAATTTTTCTTATGAAGAATACATTTTATAGATATACAACACAAAGGCTCACAACAACGCCAGAAGGATTATTCTAGTTTTGTATATATTTCTATATATTCCTTCTGAACTTTTGTTTAAACATTTTAATTTCAACCAGAGTCATAATGTCATCAAATATAAAAGTCTATTAAGCCAGTACATGGTACACACAGAAAAAGTCATTGTGAAATCAATTAAAGGTTGATTCAATTTTTTTTAATATGGGTTTGACTCATTATCGTATCATATAAAAACAACTATAAATCATGTTAAATTAATGTAGTAGTTCTTATTAAATCAAGGTGAAATCAAGTTGAAATAATATTAAACCTTATGGGATCAAAAATGTTAAAAGTCAAAATAACATGAGTTTCATGTTAATACAATATGAAATTAATGTTTAATTAACTATGATATCGTTTAAAATGAATATGATGGTCACATTAAAGAAATGTGACATGTTGAAATAACATGTAATTTCATGTTAATTTGAAATGATTTCTACGTTCCTATATTTGTGCAGTCGCTGTTAAACTTGTTATAAATGGACCATATACATGCATATCTTCATATCAAACATTTGCATGTACATACCTACGTATATTCAATATATGAATATTTATGTTCCATATACATATACAAATAAATACATTTTTTGGGTAAGGAGTTTATGGCTCATATATAATTTTCTTAGCTTAGATGATGTTGTTTTTTTAAAGCAAATGGTTTTTTTTATTTTTTATTTATTTATTTATACAAATGAAATAAGAAACATTCACACATGTACTTCTAGAAATATGTTTTAAACAAAAATTTTGAAAATAAAAACAAATATACATACAAAAGTGTACTTATGTATATATACATTTTTTGCTGTGGAAAAGGTTAAAATTAATACGAAGAATTTTATTTTAACACAAACAACTTTAAATCAACAGTGTTAAACATTAAAGTAACATGTACGACTATTGATTAAATATGAAACAACGTAAATAATTTTTTTTATAAACTTATAACGACATAAAATTTAAAATTTTTCATGTTAATTTTAAATTGGATTTTTTGTTGTACTCGTATGTACGAGGTGATTTCTAATACAGTTTCTCAAATATTTTAAATTGACCAACTTCATCATGTAATAAACAAGCTTAAATTATTTACATGTTTATCACTTACTCCAGTACTGTAAATGTAGTTTTATACATTTAAAATCAACCAATTTATAGGACAGTCAATGGCCTTTTTGCTTAATTAATTTCTTAATGAATTAAAAACAATAATAAAACCCGATGTTGATGATGATGATGAATTTAGCTTTTTTTTATTGATCATCAATTTGATGCATAAAGTGAAATTAAATGATTTCAAATAGAAAAATAAAAATCTTTTATATAAATAAATAATTTCTTGTTTGTTTTAATTTTATTTAGATTTGCATTAAGAAACGATAAAAATAAATTTTTTGTTGACATGCTTTGCGTATTACACGGTGCTACAAAAAAACAAAAAAAAAAACCGAAGTGATACTATTCTTCTGAAAGCCGTTATCGAATTCATCAATATGTTTTTGAAATTTTCAAAACATCCTCACAATTTTAGTCACGGGTAAAAAACCGGTTTTTCGTATCTTCATGCACTTAGAGGCTGATAGTTAATCAAGTTTTTCAAGTTTAAGTGCGTTTTGCGCACTAATTTATTAAGGAACCTTACTAATTATGAATTTAAAAAACTATGTTTAGGTGCAAAATGTGAAAAAAATTCAATGAAATACACGTAGATTCCTCAATGTTACTTAAATGATATTAGGGAGTTTTCAATAACTCGTTCGCTGAATTTACACCAAGTAAAACTCTCTTCACGCTAAGTTTCTTAAAAACTGATTGCTGTCCGCATCGATGTGCTTTTTATATGGCTGAGTAAACAATACTTCTTAAGCTCTCGAACCTCTCGATATTTCAGGTAGATTCCATTTCTTTCCTTTATTTTTATTTTAGCTCTTATGAAGCCATGCGATTGTAAACACCTACTACTTTCAGTACTTGTTGTTTGTTGATGTTTGTTATTGCCTGTTACATGTTTTCTTTTCTGCCTGTTTTTGTTGTTGCCGTTTATCTTTGTTTATTTACTACATTTCTACTAACGTTCTTGTTGGTTTGGTTATTTGTAAATAGCACGTAGAGTTGTTTTTGCGGCTTTAGTTTATCCTTTTAGCAATAAACGACAGGGGTGCCCAACCAATCAATCAAACGGGCTTTGCTTGATAGATAACTGTATTAAATTAATTATATATTAATTCGGCCATGTAGCTGCCACATCTGGCGCGTACAAGACACAATCTGGAACACCAATTTTCACAAAGTATTCGTAGCATATTCAGCCGTATTTCGCCAATAACTCTTCGGATGTTGATTTGCAGGTGTTTAATTGTCTCTGGTTTATCGACGAAGACAAGTGACTTTACATAGCCCCAAAGAACATAATCCAATGTGGTTAAATCATGTAATCTGTGTGGCCAATTCATTGAATCATTACGTGAAATTACTCTTTTATAAAAAGTTTCTTTGAGTAAATTGATTGTAGCGCGCACTGTGTGGCATACGGCTCCGTCCTATTAGAACCACATGTCAGCAATATTCATGCCAGCTAATTGAGACACTAAAAACTGTTAATGAAATCCTGGAAAAAATGTGTTCAAGTTCGGGTTCAGTTTCACCCTTGCAAAAAAGTTTCTAACCATGTTCCTATACCATTCACCATTGGCAGTAACATTATGATCATCATAGTTTTAGAAGACATATGACTCCGCCAGCCCAAAAAGCGTACCAAACAGTAATTTTCTGTGGATCGAAACACCATTACGTTTCAACAAAAGCTCCTAGAATATCCACACTCCAAATGCAACTACATATTATGCTTAGTTACTTACGCATTCAACCAAAAATGGGTCGGTTATCTATAATTAAATGTCAAACCAAACTATTTTGTGATGTTTGACAGCATAAAAAACAAATTTTTGGGAACTCTAGCAAAATTAAAAGAATAAATTGAAATAAAAATGTTGTATGTATTGTGTAAAGAAACTGATAAAAGGACAAGTGATTTTAACAAGTTTGGAGGAAATTGAAACATACGGAATTATCTAGTAATAATAATAATAAATATTTTTACCAGGTCGTGCCAACACTTGAAATTATGGCTGAATCGAAATTCTTGATAAAATACAAGATAACTATCAGTCTTACATAACTGGCGAGAGACAGGACAAATATCTTGACGTAGTCGCATGCATACTGCAATTAATGACACTGGCGGATGGAAAGAAAAAGTTGGAACAGCCAGATTTTGTTTAGGTAATGGTAACAAACACAAATTAATACTTTATTATTTTAATATTTATACTTCTTTACAGACAACATTCGAGCAATGTTTGCAGACGCCCTGCTTAGAAGTACTATTGTGAAAGAAAGCGGAGAGAGCATGCACTAGGCAAGCTCGTGCTGTTCAACAAGACTGAGAGGTATTCAAAAATATATACATCTACATATAAATGATGAAAAAATTAGTAACTTATATACTTGTTTTCTACAACCTCCAGATCTTTTTCAACTGTATAGACCTATTTTAGTTCAAAACAAGAGTAAGAGACATTACATTGTATAATTAATTATTTAAAAATACATTTTTATTTACTAAATTATTAGTATCAAAAATAATAAATCGTCTTTTATTACAAAAAGTATTCAGCCATCAGCTTTGACGGGTTTATACATCAAATATGATAAGTCAACTTTGACTAACATTTACATCATTTTTGATGAGTAAACAGCAGCAGAGTGAGAAGCTCAGATATATGTTTTATAGTCGACAGAATTCATAAGTTAGAGAAGGAGAAAAATCACATGTACACAAATGATTCGCTTAAATTTTTCATTTTACCCTTAATAACTTGATAGAAAAAAATGATAGATATTTCTATCAAAGTATCAGACAATTGAGCGGTCAAATGACTGTCACTGTTCTTGTAAGGTAGTAACGGCTATCAGAAGAATAGTATCACTTTGCAAGTTTTTCAATTTCATTCTATTTTGTAGCACCGTATTATTATTGTATTACTGTTGTTGTTATTTTACACTCAAACTAAATCTATCCACACTAGGAATTATTTTTGAATAAATCATTTACTAAAAAATATATATTAATTTTCAGTTGTTTGTTATTTCTTTTTTCAGTTTTGTTTATTGTTTTTTATAGTTTATTTGTAATAAAATTCAATTTAAGTTTTTTCTTAAAAATTTTTATTGTTGTTATTTGTAGGCTTTCCTACAAAGCAATGAAGAAAGAAATAATAAAAAATATTTTTTTTAATTTTGTAATAGTAGGTATATGATTTTGTACAAATGTATGTATGAATGTTTGTAAATGGTTTTCTTATGTATGTTTGTTTATCTCTCAGTCTGTCTGTATGTGGTTTTGTTTACATACATTTTGTGAATATTTAATGAAGCCGTTATATTATTGTACAATCTGTTAACAATATTAAAAAATAACAAAAACAACAACACAATGTTATTTTAGTGTAAAACCGTGTAGATAGTGGAAATTTCTGCTCGCTGTTCAAAAAAGTTTGCTTTGCGTTCGCCATAGTCGTTGCCCATCAAATCTAAAAAGGATTTTAAAAAACTGTGGTTTTGATTTAAAAAAATTTTTGAAACGATTTTTTCTCTAAAAAAGAGTTTTACTAATAATGAATAAAAAAGTTAGAGAATATAAAAAAAGTATACTAACTGATATTTATATACATATACGTATGTATTTGGCAAAACCGCAACACTTTTATTTAATTAACTAAGTGACGTGAAAAATATTTTAACCAAAAAAGAAAAAAAGTCAAATAAGTTATTATAGACTATGTCTTACTTCCTGATCCCTACACTCGAATGTTCTCCTTCAAATAATAATAACTGTAATATACGAAAGCTAAAGGCACATAAAGACTGTCCAAATTCGATATCTGTGATAAGAAGTTAAATTTTATTCATAGTTCGTGTTATTAATAAGTAATAATAAGTAAACGAAGTTAAAAAGCGTCCAAATTTTCTTCTACATTCCACAGCATATGTGGACCGTTTTAAGGGAGTATACGTTGTGGCAGCTCGAACAAATTTTTGGAAAAAAGTCCATTTTATAAAAATAAGAATTGAGGAAAAATTTTATGGGGCCTTTTAGCTTACACTTTTCTTAGGTGAAATGCATCAAGACTTTTGTTAATTATTTCATGTTTGTCGAAGGGCGCACCCTCAAACTAAAAATTTAAGTGGTTATAAAATAAGAATGCCACCAATTTAGTTATTATTGTTTTTACTTTTAGACATACATAATACATGTTATTATACGATTGCTGATTAAACTACATAAATTCAAATAATACCACGACTGTAGGACCAATTAAAAAAACGAATGTTTTCAAAATTTCAAAATTTCATTTTTCCTACAAGGGTTCACAAGCGTATTTCTATATGGGTTATTTAGTCCAATGTGTGTAGTTTCCAACCAGCACACTTTTTCTGAAATTTCAAACCTACTTTGTAAGTATTTGTGTTTTATTATATTTTATGCAAGTAAATAACATGGTGCGACAAATAAACACCTGGAATGTGATGCTATTTTTCTGATAGGCGCTATCGAGTACAACAAGGATCTGTTTTTAAAACACTTCCAAAATCTTGTGATATGGTTAAAAACCCGGCTTTTCGTACTTTCATTCACTTATCAGTTTATAAATTATTTGAATATTATCCAATTTTAGGTTTCTCAGTGGATTTGGAAAGAAGAGAAACAGATCGTTTAATTGATATATATTTCATTCAAGTAGCCTTGAGGAAAATGTCTGGCTTTCTCAAGCAATTGATCAAAGATAATTAAAAAAGAATTCAAAAAGATTATAAAACAGCTTTTAGAGTACATATAAATCAGCCGAAACCTTTTGGAGGTAATTACAATGAAGAATGTTCTCTAGGGAGGTCCTTATTTTTCAACTTTGTTATTTTGAGCGTAGTTCCGCCTATAAATGTTCGTTATGGCTTACAAGTAGAGTGTAAAAAATATTATCACGATTGGGCAAGGTTAAAACTTTGGTTTAAAAACTCTAAAAATTAATTTTCGATATTTATTAAATTTTTTTTTTCACATACATATATACATAAAATATGTATATACATACACAAATAGCTGAAAATTAATAAAAAAAGACAGAGAAATGTTATTTTTATTAGTTTGTACCCAGCAGTACAAAAGGTATTACAAATTGAAACTCATGCGATTATTATAAGAAAAATTTAATTAAAATTTCTAAGCACATACAGCTAGTATCCGATTCGGATTAGCCTTAATTCCATTCTATTGTAAAATTAAATGTTTAGCAGAGGCATAAAATGGTTTTTTTAAGTCAAAATTAAAATGGTTAAGATAAAAGTGGTTTTGAATGTGCAAGTGGACTAACCGAGTGCGTGGTGTATTATATGGAACAGTCTATTTGGTATCAATTATAAAGCTTGATTTTCATTATTGCATTTTTTTAAATAAATAAAATGAAAAATAAGTGTCTGAAAGCTTAAACCCATCCAAACTTCACTTACAATATCTGTACGATTGTACCCATTTAACCTTCACTTATAATGTCTGTAGCATCGAATCCATTTTACCATCGCTTACAATGTTTGTTCCATCGGACTCATCTGACTGCCTAGACCAACGCTGGCTAAATGTAAATAGTAATTGGATACAAACCTTGGATGGCTCATACTTGCATTTCCAGTGGGCTCGGTTCGAAGATGTATATAGTAAATATATTACTGGGTATGTGTATTATTTTATTTCAAAAGAGAACATTTGTTCACATCGTGATAGAGTTACCAATAATTCGCTACAATTTGAACCATCAATTGCTTTTCTGCTTCATTCTCATATAAAACTAAATTAAAACCTTCCATTAGGTCAACTGCTCGTTCTGCTGAATCATTTACAACATTTATATTTTAAACGATATAAAGGCCAACTCTAATCAAAGATACCAAGTTTGGGGACTTTTGTTCAAAAAGTCCGTTGGAATACCAAACCTTTAAAAAAAGTTATGTGATATTAGCGATGTAAAATATTCGATATTCTTGTTAAGATATTGGCTTATAGCGTTAAGAATTACGACCGATTGTTTAACTCGGAATTAGTTGGATTAACTAGAGCTCTTATATAATACCTTTGGATCAAACAATGCCAACGCTGTTTCTGGAGTTAAATACCACATAAGATTACTTAATTTGCTTTGTGACGCACAACTTATCTTGTCATCAATATTCGATTCTTCTGCTGCAACTGATGTATGTATCCCTTTTTTAGGTACACCCTTGCAACAAATATACAAATATCTCTAATAATTTCAAATGTGTCATTTTAAATTCATTTCAAAATAAATATAATGTAAGGCAATAAATAGCTTTCGACATCCAACTGCCATGATGAAACTGTACCATCAAGAAAAACTATACACAGATGAAGAGTCAGACGTTAAGTCACTGTATCCAATTTTGCACGCCAGATTGAATGAACTTAAACGTACTAAATTGGATACATTGACTTTCTTCATAAAATTACCTAAAACTAAACACCAAGTTTAAATGCTAGTGAATTTATTTCTGTTATCTTTTCTTATACCTCTACTGATTATTTAAAATAAAGAGTAGAACTACTTTTCTTAAATTTTTTGGTTTTACTGTGTTTTTAATTCAAACTTCATTGGTATGTACCTAATTCTGCTCGCCACTGTATATGTAAATATGTATGTATAAGCAATATCAATATATATATTTTTTTTAATATGCCTTTTTTCAAAAATTATCCTACTTGGAAAGCGATAGCCTAAACTATCCTTTTTCAATTCCTTTTAAATTTGTTTACATATCTTATATATTTTAAAAGCCATGATTTTGCAACGAAAAAACCGAAATAAACCAATGTGCGACGACTGGCTATTAACAAAAATCTCAATCCCGTATGTTTTCGGGATTTATCATCATAAGTTTCAATCTAAAATGGACTTGCACCACTTTCAAAATAAACATATTTTCAATACTGTTAAGAACTAAAACATCTATCTCACAAATACACTCATACCTCTTTGTACGGCCAAGATAGGTTCTGAAAATGTGGGCCAATTCCCGATTTTCTAGCCGTATAAGAAAGTAATTTCGACCGTAAAGCGGACCGTTTTACAGCGAAATACTGTAAAAAGTAAGACCGTATAAAGAGGTATGAGTAGAGTTAACAAATGGCCTTGATTCCGCTTGATTTAGAAGAATTTTTACAGCTTGTCAATAAACAAGAAAATATATTTTCTAGATTTTTTACAACAATTTTTTTAAATGGGTTCGTTACACAACGTTTTATGAAAAGCTTTTAAAAATCATAATAAACTACTCGTAATAACGTAAAGTGTTTAAAGTGTAATTGTTTCCGAGCTTATTTTATTTAAACAATTTTTTAATTAAATTTGTATAATAGGCTTAAGAAAAAATTTGTTTATAAATTTGACCAAAAATGAAACAGCATTTGCTAATTTTTAATACGAATTTTATTAAACCAAATACAAATGTACGAGTACGTACATTTTTAGGGTAAAGTCATTTCTCCGAAAGACTGATCCAATTGCGTTTCGCAGGCCACTACGGAATTTAAATTTACACTATTAAGAGAATTCTGCAAAAATCGAAACAAATCATTATCTGAATGTGCATGATCTGGGCTATATGATAAATGTTTCAAAGCTTCCATGCTAAGCTTTCTCAGTTGATACCGGATTATCAAAGATGTGTGTAGTCGTTGTCTTCAAGGAACACAGCACCTTTTCTATTGATCAATGCTGGACTTTTATTTGAATTCCTTTCTAATTCTATCATATTTTAATTCTGGCTTTGCCACCATCTACGTAGCTCCGTCTTGCTTCGCTCATTATTGTTGTTCGTACCTATCTAAAAAGCTATAGTGTTACCTGATGCAATTAATATTACCGACAATTTGTTACCGAAGTTTTTCGAGCACCAAATATTTATGACTGTCAAATTTCTTTAAATCAATATATTTTTTTAAATATGTCAAAAATTTTGCAATGTTAAATCTGGCAACCCTAGGTATAAGTGCACTATAATTTGAATATTTTTGCTATAAGTTGTTTACGCATAAAAAGATTATAACAAGTTTTATCTATAACGGACTCAGAAACGGACTTGCTCTTCTTTCAAAACAATCGGCTCAGCTTATAATAGTATCAAGTTTAATAAAAAGAGACTTGCAGTTGTTCGACTGCTTAATGCTTTGAAAACCATATCAGCGATTAAGGATGAACCTTGGATAAAATTAATTAAAAATTTGATATAAAGCTATTACATGACAATAAAAAATACATTATTCGCACTAACGCTTTACTGCGTGCGATAATTTAAGAAATTCAGGGCTTTAAAACCCTCAAATTTTACCACACACTTTGGAGATGACGGTTGAATCGGCTAATCGCTTTATTTTTGTTTGCTTATATTATTTTCTTAATTTAAGAATGGGGAATACAATACATTTTTTTCAGGATTTTTTTGACTTCATTGAATTAGTTTCATTTTGTTTAAACAATTTAATAGATTAAAAGAAAAAACACAAATCATCTGTTCAACTGTCAGCGCTACTAAAAGTAAAAAGTTGACCAACTTTAGCACGTTAGAAATTTTGCACACATTACTTGTAACTTGCTTTAGCCGGAAACTACACGTTCATTTTATGCTTTTAAATTTTTAATACACTCACACTCTTTTATTAACTTAATTACTTAATTATCAATTTTGCTTTCAATCAAGTGTTTCAATTTGTGTTCAAGAAAATAGCTGATCAAAATTGCTATGAACATTTTGTAGTTCCTTCTCGGCAAACACATTTTAAACAAAGAAACTATTTTCAAAATCAAATTTAGTAAATTTTGACAAGCAATATATCGCTCATTTATTTCAATAGTGTCATAACTCAAAATACGTAACTTTTTGAAATCAAGTATTCTTAAATATGCAATGCATTATGATCTATATTGCTACAAAATTCTTTGCGATTGGTACAAAATTAAGAGCACAGGAACTAAGCGTATATTCCTATATCAATGCTAAATAAAAGGAAATTAAAAATTTTAAACATCTCTCCTGAAAAATTTTGTGTTTTAGTTATGACACTATTGAAGTAATGAGCGATATGTGAGACAGTTTCAAGAAAAACTTGAACGTGTAACCGCATGATTAGGAAAATACACTACTATAACATTCTTCTTTACAGAAGCTTGGAAAGCATGACGATCATAGCACGTGTTATGTTATTTCATTTTTATAAATCTATAAGATACATTGTCGTATACATAGAATTGGTCAAATCCCTATATAAAAAGTGTCCCAAAATTAACACCAGATTTCAATTAAATAGGAAACACAGTTTTTAACCTTTTGATTGTTATATTTTTATTGAATCATAAAGTACATATGATAGGGTTATTTGTGAAACAACACATCTGGCAACTGGCCTCAGCGGCTTTGCATACACATACACACTTGTTTGTCGAAATTATCCATGACCATTTTGCATAAATGTGGCAAAATTTCGTTGATACAGCGTTGAATATAATCTTTGATACACGGGTTGTAGGCTGGTTGACATAGATCTGTGATTTCAAATAACACCATAAAAAGAAATCTATTGATGTTAAATCACACGATCGAGGAGGCCAATTCTGATCACCGAAACGACAGAGTACAGGACCTGGAAGAAAATGTTTACAAGGAAAATTTTTTTGTTTTCAAATTTCTTCTCCAGAGAGAAGTTCAAGTAAATAATATTTTAATAATTATTTTAAATATAAATTGAAATATTAAATTGAAATATTATTACTAGTACAAAATCTAAATCTCCTTAGTTTATTTTCGATTAATTTCGTCTTACATATTAAAAAATTACATACAAAATTATATATAAAAAAAAAATTAAAAATTCATGAAAAATGCAAAATACTTCTTATAAAAGCATTAAAAAAGAATATAAAAAAATAAAAGTGTTGTTATTTATGGCGCTTAAGAAAATCGTTCTAAATACCGGGTTTTTAGCAAAACTATAAAGTTTACAACAAATCTGAGATAATTTTTGAGCTCAGCGACTCCAAATTACTTATAGTACCAAATTTCATCGACACCAACAGTTTCACGTTGTAGATGCATTTGTTTTTTGACAATTACATGTGGGTACTCAGCGGCAATTTTAGCGATTAACATTAAGGTATTGATGGACATTAAAAATACAGGGATGTCGTTACGAAGAGTTTAACTACATTTTATAGTTTTCCGACAGAAGTCCCCAAAAGAACTGGACGTTCACGAGAAAATATGTACATCTTCTGATTTATTACTCTTCCAAGTCCGATGTACCACTATGTAATGGTTAGTCCATAACGAAAAGATATCTTCACTTCTATTAGAGTTCTTAGAAAATCAGTACAGTTGCTTCGATCTCAAATTGTTGTTTATTTTTGTGGTATAATAATATTTATAATGACATTTCACTTAGGCTATAAAGTACTTTGTATTAAGTTCTTACTTCGATGCATCAAAAAGAATACATCGATGTTTCACCGAAGTTGGTCAATAAAAAAACATCAATTTGTTTCGATTCGTCTACCACTGCTTCATCGCTTAGGATGATTTTTCTCGAAAAATGAGCATCCATTTGTTGATGTTCAATAATCCATTCAACGACACGTTGTTCTATTATGTAACGCTCCAGTTTTACAAACCCCAAACTGTCAGCTGTTGAATTGTTTTTTAGGGTTGCCAACACTTTACGGCACAAATGACGACAAATTTAAATCTTGCGTTAATTTTGGGACAGCCTTTATATTATAAATCTCTTTGTAAGTTTGTTTGTCATTTAATCACGCGTAAATGACTGAACCGATTTAGTTGAAATTTGGAACACAGATGAATTTAACTAACGAAAATGCTACAGTGTATGATTTTTTTAAATTTGAACCTGGGAGAGGTTAAAATCGGGGAAAAACTGGAAAAATGGGGCCATATGGGAATTTTGTTTATTCAGTTTTTTATGAGTCAATCACGCGTAAATGACTAAATCGATTTTGTATAAATTTGGAGCAGAGATATGTACATAAATAGATCCAGCTAACGAAAGTACAAAAAGGTGACGTTAAGATTAGAAGATAACGGTCAAAATTAATGATTGTTCTTCTGAAATTACACACTTTTTTCTTCTTAAAGCAATGTTTGTTGCTTGCTTACGTTCATGTGCTGTCAAAAATACATCTTCAAAAGATGTACTTTGAGGGGCTAAGAAGAGTATTTTTGTTTGTTTATATTGTAATAACTTGGAAACCAAAAAAAAAGAGTCTTCAAATTTTCAAAATGCTATTTTATTAACAAGTAGCACACTAAGATCAAAAATTAATTAGGCAGAGTAATGTAATAATGTATATCTCAATAAATATATCAGCGGGATATGTTAAAAGTGTCTTAGCCTTTTTTATAAAGAGAGACAGATAACAAAAAAAAAGAACGGATAGGATTGGGAAAAATTGGAATTTACTTTCCAATTATAATACACATATGTATACATATATACATTTCCGGACAACGCCGGTTGAATAAATTGAGTATATATATATATATATATATATATATATATATATATATATATATATATATATATATGTATATATATATATATATATATATATATATATATATATATATATATATATATATTTATATATATATATATATATTTATATATATATATATATATATATATATATTTATATATATATATTTATTTATTTTTTTTATTTATACAAAATCGAGCTTGTGATTTAAAATTTACTGTTTGATTTATGTTTTAACTGTAACACTTCCTTCAACTAATTGCGTATAGATAGGTTTAGGTGTACTTTTGTTACTTCTATTTCTTACAATATGTTTTAAATTTGTTTGATTACATTGTTCAAGGAGCGTCTTGATTTTAAATATGTACATATATACATATGAACACACCTACCCCTCGATTAAGACAACAGATACGTTTTCGAAAAAATAGTGCAAATCAAGAATATAAATTATTTATATGAAAAAACGTGTACATCGAAAATAAGGAAAAATTATTAAAAAATTATTTTTTTAACATGCTTTTATTCGCATAAACTTTTTAGATATGTAATGTATTAAGCGAACAGGCCTTTCTGATGGCTGGGGTTCCACTTAAGTCAAAGTGCGTTCCAATGGTGGTAGTACAAACATACATAGTAACTAAGCCGAGAATCAAACAAAAATTCTCTACCTGATTTTTACGCTGTCAAATAAAAGTTTTTAAAAATAGGAAATTATTGGAATTTTTTGGAATATAGGTATATATATATAGGAAACCATCTTGACTCCAAAATAAACTAAAATAATCCGGATTGCTTAAATAAAAGAAGAATAAAATAAACATTAAATTCCCTATACATACGTAATACGAATTAAAGTTCTTATCGATGGTATTTTCTTTTTATTTAGTGTAGATAAGCATACATGGGAGTTGCCACACGAATCCTATTTATTAAAAGACGCAAATTTCAGCAAATCTATTAATTGAGTTGCCTTTATAACAATGGAATTAAACCAATCGTGATCTCCGAATGTTTTTATTTAACTATAGAGCCATTTGAAAACCCACATATTTTATAAGAATTTATTATTCCGAAAAATTTCATTAATTTATTTTTTTAAAACAGTTAAAGATTTTTTTGTTGTTGTTGGCGTTGTAATGTTTGGGTCTATTCTAAAAATTATGACAGTTACAGTAACGGAATGTGTGCAAGAAAAAACAAACATGTTAACAATTTGTTGCTGGAATTCTGAAATGAAGATATGATTTAAATATTTATTACTATTATGAAAACATTTATTTGACAAACTGTATAAGGTTTATTTTTTAATGAATACATTCAATCTAATAAAATTCGTGTACATATAGGTAATTACCACAGGGTGGCTATTGAAGGGCGCTACCAAAAGAAAACGGAAATTCAAAATTTGGATGTAATTGTAAATCGTATTTGGATTGTACGCCGCTAGCATGCACACGAGTTAATAATTTTCGTTCAATGTAAGTTTAGGCGCACTTCCGGAGACAATTGGGAGTCGTGTCTCTGGAAGTGGACAATAATGAGATTTCTTAAGTCCTGATTTGTTACCAGCTCTACTGCATTGTCGGGACATACGCGATCGCATTGTAACTGTAACTGCATATCGTTATTTAAAAATGTTGCAGGAACTTTTCTTTTCTGAAATGTTTCAATAGATAATTCCTTTTAATTTTGTGTGGTTTCAACAAAAAGGGGCAAGTTCAAGTACCAAAAGAAAACGGAAATGCAAAATTTGGATGTAATCGTAAATCGTATTTGGATTGTACGCCGCTAGCATGCACACGAGTTAATAATTTGCGTTCAATGAAAGTTTAGGCGCACTTCCGGAGACAATTGGGAGTCGTGTCTCTGAAAGTGGACAATAATGAGATGTTTTAAATCCTGACTTGTTACCAGCTCTACTGTGTTGTCGGGACATACGTGATCGCACTGTAAATGTAACTGCATATCGTTATTTAAAAATGTTGCAGGAATTTTTCTGTTCTGAAATGTTTCAAAAGATAATTCCTTTTAGTTTAGTATGGTATCAACAAGATGGGGCAAGTTCACACCTTGCCAGACCCGTTATAGCAGAGTTACACCGAAAATTTCTAATAAAATTATTTTGAAAAACATAACAGTTCTGTGGCCTTCCTGATCGCTACATCTAAGTGCAACAGATTTTTTCTTGTGGGTTTACTGTAAACAGAAAGCGTATTAATCGAAACCATTAAAAACAGTTAATTCAATCAATAACTGAAGCGGTTTCGACATCAAATCTACAGGCAGACATGAATAGCTTCTTGGTAAGACATCACAGATGCGTATCTCGGCGTGGATCCTATTTAAAATTAATTAAATTTAATAATCATTAAAAATATTTAATAAAATAAAACTATGTGTCAAATGAAATAAAAATCAATAATCTATACCTATTATTTATAAAAAAGTTATTTGAGTTTCTTAATGCAGCAAAATTCAATCCACCTATATATAGTATAGCGTTTTACATGAAAACCAAAAAATCGTGTATAAGAAAGTGTCGTGTGAATCGATGGATAGGTGTATTTACAAATAACATTCGAAAATAAAATTGATTTTTTCCATTTCTTTAATTTTGAATTTTTCTTTTATGCTTATTTGTATGTATGACCGCTGCCATATTGCTTGTTGTGATAGCTTTTTTATGTTTTCTTTAATTTACACTAGTCATCGTTGTATAAAACTCAAAAATACATACATACAGTAAGCAAAACCCATATTCGTACACCCGATAAAAATCAGAAAATTTACAAAATATTCAACGCATAAGCAAGTTTTTGAAAATATCGTGTCTATTTATTGTAGATATCTTATAAGTCGACAGCTAGATGGCGGAGTATTCACATAATGGATAACATAAACCGTAATCGTACAGAGTAACAATTTCAATAAAATTAAGAATATTATGCATGAGGATTAAAATATATTATTTTGCTGGATATCCTTTTCACTTTATGACAGCATTGAGACGTCTTGGCATCGATTCCACTAGTTTGGAAGTTAATTGTGGTGATATTTTAATCCATTCCATCCTCAATGCTACCTTCAGGTCGTTTATGTTTCTAATGGCATAATGTTTCAAATTTTTCTTGAAAATTGACCACAAATTCTCAATAAAATTGAGATCTGGACTCTGGGGTGGCGTTTTGAGGAATTTAGGACAGTTGGGCAGGATCCAAAGTCGGGAATTCAGCGCTGTATGTTTGGGATCAATGTCCTGTTGAAAGTTAAATGTCTGGAAATGCCCTTTTTTTCTGCACTTCGCTTCACATTTTTCTTTAAAATATTTATGTATATAGTCCCTTGCTGTCATTATTCCATCAATGAAATGTAGATTCCCAACTCCTGATGCTGAAATCAACCTCAAACTATGTGGGAATTAGGTTATGGCGAAATAAGCTCGTGTTCTTCTCTCGCCAAATGCGTCCATCCAATAATTTTATACTAAATTTGGAATCGTCCGTAAAAATAACTCTTTTCCAGAAGTTGAAATCCATATTTTGGTACTTTTTAGCAAACTTAACCCGTTTTCGCTTATTAATCGTGCTAACAAATGGTTTTCTGATAGCATACCGACTTTTGAATCCAATTTTTTGAATGTAATTTCGAACTGTTTGAGTTGTAACGCGAATTCCAAAGTTCTGTTCCAAACTTACAACCAGTGTAACGCCAGTTATAAAAGGATCGAAAAGGAGAAGAAGAACTGTCTTCTTGTTAACTTGCGCCGGTTTACATTTTGCTGCGATTTTTTAAATTGTCCGGTTTTTTTATTTCGACACCACATATTGGATAGTAGAAGCACTGAGCTTCATTATTTTGGCAATTTCCCGTAAAGATTTTCAATCAATGTGTGGATCTATTACTATTTTTCGTTGTTCATCTGAAAGCTTACTTGGTTTTCTGCCCATGTTAAATTTTCCCAACTTTTTATAATGATTTAACTGACTAAAAATACAGACTGCAACAATAAAAATGGGGAACCACACAAATAAAATAGAGTTTAAAACTCGCGTTAACAGCAAGAAAAATGTGGCATTGCCATCTGTACGAATACGGTTTTTGTTATCCGTTATGTGAATACTCCGCCATCTAGCTGTCGACTTATAATATACATATCTACAATAAATAGACACGATATTTTTAAAAACTTGCTTATGCGTTGAATATTTTGTAAATTTTCTTATTTTTATCGGGTGTACGAAAATTAGTTTTGCATACTGTAAATGGCTGCTGGCTGGCTAACTTAGCTCAGCTCAACCTCTGTGGAGACACATATTACATTTGTATTTGTTTTGTTTATATTTTTTTTAGTATTTATTCAATTGTACATACATACATATGGGTGTACAAATTTACTCGGATGTACATATGTATGCATGCATGTGCGTATGGCTGTAAATAGCTTGTAGTTTATGAAAGTAATGTTTTATTATCTTCTAATAATATTATATTTTTAATATTTTCACTTATTTTATTTCTTCCTTTCTTCTTGTTTGTTTGCTCATTTTATTTTTTTTTGTTATTCATTTTATTTCATTTTCAATATAAATGGTTGAAAGCAAACAATATTTTTATTTGAATTGTGTGTTTGTATGTTATGTATGTAATTATTGTAGTTTTAAAAAGAGTTGATTGGTTTTCAAAGAGTTGAAATGTTAAGATTTAAGTTCAATAACAGAAAAACATCAACTATTGATAAAAACACAAAAATAAAAAACAATGCAATTGGTTTTATTTTTCGTTAAGTTTTGTTTTGTGTATTTAATATTTTTGTATTAAAAACAATTCTATACTTCAAACCCATATAAAAATTTTTTAATTTTTTTTAATTTCTTCTGAAATTTGCATAAAATATTCGTAGCAATTTATTTCACACAAATTATGTAAATTTCATACAAAATGTCGATTCTATGGATGTGTTGTTTTTCATCAATAACAATGTGTTGTTTTGCCTTATTTTTCTTTACAAATAAAATATTAAAAAAAATCCTACAAAAGAATATACAATGAAATGTTCTATGTACATACATATTGTTACCAAAATGAAAACTGTATTGTGAAATTTAGGTATGTTTGGTAATTATGTGTCACCCTGTCAATGCCGTACTTATTTGCGTATCTGGCAACACTGCCAATTCAACCATCTTTAGTAACACCATTTTGCATGTTTAAAGTTAACGGATAGATGATATGCGAGCATTTAAGACATTTCTGGAAGTTTCCAAGCTGAAGGCAATTGGGTATATAAGGAGACTGCTTTGCCTAGGTTCAGTTATCGTTTTGCTGTCATAAGATAAAGACGTGGTCAAGCGAAAATAAAAGTGTCGTATAAGCGAATATTAAGTTGTTGTATTAAGATAAACTGTATAAAACTTATAGTGTACACGTAGTTAATAAATAAAACTGTAACAACAACAAAGTGGTGTTAATTTTATTTTAACACAATTTAAACAAACTCAAACGTTCTAAAAAGGTTCAAACGTAATAATATTTTATGTTGAAATTTTACAAATATGAATCGAAGAAAATAACAATATGTATTTTTTTCCTTTCTTAATATGACTAATCTTTTTATATACTGGCGGAAGCAATTCCGATCTGTAGGTTTCTAGATAAACATATCCAAAACCAAAATTATGGGAATCAACGCTAATAGTACATCGATATTTCGAATTGGAAACAGAAATTAGAGAGGTGACTCGTCTTTTTGCTTTCGCGAAAGTATCTTCACGACATCCGACGGTTCCAGTGCTGATATTCGAAACAGATTGAACCTAGGCAGCCAATCTTTAAGTCGTCTGAATGCTATAGGGCGTTCTCCACATATCTTTCCAAAAACGAAAATTAACATCTTTAACTTGTGTATGAAGCTTATTCTTGTATGGTTGCGAGTTATGGAATGCGGCTGTGATTGATGCCTATTCCATTTAGTAATTTATATAACGCTATCTATGTCGTACTTTGAACATATTCTGCCCAAAACAACAACACACCAGGTTCCTGTAATGAAGAAAATTGTAAGAAGAAATTGGATATTGATTGGGCATACTCTGAGGAAATCAAACTACGACTTAGCAGAACTAGTCATTGAATGGATCTTGCACGGTAGCAGATGAATCAGATGGCCAGACTACTCCTAGAAAAGACACATTTCATTTCCAATGTCTGACCTAAGTAATTATTGTAAGCCTCAATCAAGAACGCTGTCACATTCAAACGGTATTCTTTAAATATGTACATATATACTCTCCGCACAGTCAACAAAAATGATTTGGATCAATAATATTAATGCTATTAATTTGATAGCAGTTTTTTGTCTTTGTTCAAATCATGGAAGAGGTATGTCCAATACTTATCTGTGCTATTTCTTGGTATTCAAGAAAAATTATAGAAGTTTATAACTTGCCAAGGGAATCTTGCGATATTTTATCAAAATGTGTTTGGGATATGCTCAGTAAACTTAAATACTTAAAAGTTATTTGATTTAAAAGTAGAAAACATAAACTGAAACTTTGGTGGAGCTACGAGGCGAAAAAATTATGATTTCAATAAAGTTCACGCATCTACTGAAAAGGTTTTTTTCGGTGTGAATAATTGCATTTAAACGGTGACATAATATCTTCCAATAGATATTCTTGAATGGTGCTTATTTGGTGCTTTTTTGCTTCATATACCCGCGCTTTTTTTTTTAAATACCAGTTTTTTAAAAACAAGTATTTATAGTGCTTTTTTGCTTTGAGTGCAATGAATGCTCAATACCGAAACTCTTAATTTATAAGGTATTTATACCTGAACGATGTTTCGTCAATTAGATTTGAAATTTTGTTCAAAATCTAGAATGTTTACATAATAATTTTAGATATTAAGGAGATTTCAGTTTCGTGTGACGGTAAAACGTAACTTACAAATACAAAAGCATACATTTATGAATTGATTTTGATTCTAAACTGCAAAATTGATAATCGTTACCTTAATTTAGAAAGGACGTAACTAACATTTTAAAAAATATGCCGGAGGTAAAAAACTTAATTAAATCTGATACTTAGGTAATAGAAAATAAATTTTGATGCAGTGTAAACACTAAAGATGTTTCTGTTTTTTATTTTAAAAAGCATTAAAACATTTTTCTTATTACCTAAGTATCAGATTTAACTAAGTTTTTTACCTCCAGCATATTTTTTAAAATGCTTAATAATTTGACAATTATTTGCAGCGTCGTCAGTGTTTTTATTGCTTTTAAAATTTTTCGACGCAAAAAATTTTTGAGTTAGTGCTTAGTGCTTTTTTTTGTTCTAAAGTTAGTGTTTTTTATTTTGGCGGCACCAACTCATTATTTCAAATGGTAATAAAAACTTTTACAAAAAAAAGTGACAAAATAGTAAAAAAGTTCAGAATGTACAAATGAATAAAAAATGCTTATTTAATTGTTAAATAAGATGTGTGGAGATTTAATGCTTAAGTTCCTTAGTACATGTATGTCAGCAAAGGATCAGCAAAAATGCAACACTTTTTCCAAATTTTGGTTTCTTGCGGCATCGATTTTAAAAATCGTCCTATATGCCTCTACTAGTACATAATTCACTGCATGTCGTTAACAGACAAGTGTCTTTAAAGTTCTTTAGGTTATCCAGCCTTGTTTTAAGTTTTAGGTTATTTTGACCGTTGGCATCTTTGTAACACACATTCGAACGCACGGTGGGAAGTTGACACAGCTTTGTCTAATAGGGATTGTACGTTAATTATGCCTAGTGCATCAACAATGCCGATGTATTTCCTAGGACTTCTCGGTGTCTGAAAGTCTTTTCGAAATATATAATTGGTGAACGCCATTCAGCGGTCTGCTTTGCTTTTTTGTTAAGTAGCAATATTCAAGTGTACGAATTTTTCAAACTTTTAGGTTTATTACGTATGGCATTTCAACTTGAGTTTATTTGGCAGTTGTCCACTCAACTGAAATAAAAATTTATAAGTATTATGTTAGGCAACCCTTGTCAGTTATTTTGCCAGATGGTCAACTGAAAAAGTAAACACTTGCGTTTATTGTTGTCACAGAATAGCATTGTTGTGTTGTAAAACAAAATATTAACTAAATAAACAATAATTGAAAATTTTTTTAAGATAATGAAGAAGAA